>JAODUP010000320.1:0-17500 GCA_025642065.1 Paralvinella palmiformis
ACTGGATGTGGAGCATGCAATTAATAAACTTAAAATGGGTAAAAATGTAGATAACGACTCGATGCAAGGTGCACACTTTAAATATGCAGAGTCTAAGGTTAGTGTTTTTTATCAATGTTGTTTAATGCCTTGTTTCTACAAAACTGTTTACTTTGTAAGTTTATGGAAACCATTATTTTTCCTATTACAAAGATAAAAAGGGTCTTATTACAGACAAAGACAGTTACAGGCCAACTGCCATTTCTAGTGTTGGTTCCAAGATCTTAGAACTCTAACTTTTTGATAGACTACAGTTTCAGTTGGTGGAAGACAGGGTGGAATTATGTCACCTGTATTGTTTAATTTATAAATGGACGAGCTCAGTTACAACTTAAAACAACAGAATTATATTGGTTGTAGTATGAATGGCATAATCATAAATCATTTAATGTACGCGGATGATACCTGTATCATAACTCCCTCACCTTCAGCTCTCCAACAACTGTTTGATATATGTGCTGACTTTGCTGTTTCAAATTGTATTATTTTTAATGAGAAAAGGGTGAAGTGTATGTGTTCCAAACCAAATTCACTGGATGGTTTATTTGTACCTACTCTTTGCTTTAATGATGTACCTCTATTTTCTTGACAAATAACAAATATTTAGGTCTAATTATACATGATAAACATTAGGAGGGAATATGCTTAACAATTGCTTCAAAACATGTTCCTCCAGAATTAAAGTAAAAGTATTTAGATCATTCCTTTGCAATGTCTATGGCTGCGATTTGTGGTGAACGTATAAATAGTATTCCTACAAGCGTGTCTTAGTGGCCTTTAATAATATATACAGACAATTGTTTCGTATTTTAAGGGGGGGGGGAAGTATGTGAAACATGCACAGAGTTTAGTGGAAGCCAACTTCCCACAACAAACTCTACGGAGACACTTTGAGTAAGGGATGTTCGTTATTTCGTTGTCTATGACACGATCAGTTAGATATGACATAAAGAGTGTCAGTCTAACAGAAGATGCCATTCCAACCATATTCCACAAACTGGGTGATGCTAAGCCGAAACGAATTAGATGTTTCATGGATAAACTGAATATAAACGGGTATATATGAGCGATAATCGGGTAATCTTGGGAGCAAACTATTGGACATTCACCAGTTCACTCATTCGTGAATAAGTAAAATTTCACTTATTCGCTAAAAAAAATTTAAATAGGCCTACTCAAAGTTTCTTATCGCTGTGTATTGTAGACACTACTAAACTGTTAAAATAGTAAGTGTTCCACTGAGGACAGCACATTCCTTCATAGACCACATTTCATATGGGAGAACCTCATGCATCCACCGGGCTCCAGTGTACTGACAAATATCACTTTATTTTAAATGTTATAGGAAATATTCGAATTCAGGCCCAGTGTGTTGACTTATCAATTAAGCTTATACCAACACAAACAAATACACGCCAATCCAACTCTTGTTCGGGGCCGGATGTCTGCAGTACAGGTGGCTGCTCTAGATGCACGTCTGCACTTGGTCCAGTTAATTCCTCACAATTAATACTATCTGTGACCCTTTTTCGTGAGTGATTCAAAGTTGTAGAGCTTGATATCCCCGAGAATGTCAAAACTTTCATCGGAATCTGACGTTTTGTCTGTCAACTGGTCAAGACACTTGTAAACAAAACTGTGGCACTACATGATGTTTGTCAAATATGACGTCAGATGATAATCACTAGCAAGTGTAGTACACAATACTCTAGCAATGGCTAGTGAAAGTTCGGAAATTAAAGATTTAGGGAACATTTTAATGGAAATGTGATAGCTGGTGGTTAGAAATATTTTGCATCTGATAGAGATTAAAATAATTGTTTGTTACGTTATGTTTACTTCGAAATGTGAATTTTTTCCCGTCACTTTTAAAACACGTTTATGTGGTACTAGCAATTTACTAGTACAATGTATTGTTTCTAGTTTGTCTTACTATCATTCTAGCTTTTGTGCTAGAAAGACGAAACTATAAAATAGTATAATTTGTATGTGTATTATATACTTCACTGTGCCATATGTATATGGAATTTTATCTTCTGAAATAAATTGTTTGAATTGAATTGAAAGTAATGGATTATAATATGGCTGTAGGCAGTCATTAAACAAATAAATTAGTATATGACCATATAAGTTTGTATTAAAACTAAATTGGGAACTACAAGGCGATGGTTCTTACGTTCCAATCTACCATCACGATATCGTTTTCTTATTTTCTGAGGCCAAAATGAGGTTTTAGGCTTTAGTGGAGGTTTGTTATATTCGTACACCCCTCTCTTATCAAAAATGAATTCATCCTCAAATATCTAAGTACAACACACACCTCGTCGTCTCATCTATTTGTCTAGTCTTATAACCATGTTTAACTCAATGAACCACTTACCTAGATCAACCGGAAGTGAGCTGATCCGAAACTAAATCAGTTCTTTCACCCACTTAAACCATATACTGATTACGTCACAAAAACAACAGCCACTTTTGTGCAGATGGTAGACTAAATGGGTCGAGATGTATTCATAGCAAACTGTTACAAACGATAATTGAGATGTGTGTTTAACAGGGTGTATATTTCCGCTGCATATAATAATAATAATTAATAATAATAATAATAATAATAATAATAATAATAATTGTGGTAGTTGCAACAGTGATATATTTACTGGTAAAATTACAACAACAAATACAACAACAACATATATGTATCCTAAAACACACATTGTCTGTGCCAGATATCAGACCTATTTCAATCCAGATTCCTTAGATATCAATATAAGAAAGTTATGTTGTTATTAAAAAAAATTAAGTCTATTAACTTTGATGTGTATAATGTATAATCTGTATTGTTGTCCTCTAATATGGCGAAACGACCTATTAGTTCACACAGTGCAGTTTGATATATTTATACTTCTGGAGCCGTTTGTTACTCCGGCAGACATATCCATGGGTATTAAGCTGGGGGCAGAATTTTTTACCCCAATTTGTGAGTAACTAGATTACAGTGATATAGGAAAATTGTTGAATGTATAGCTATTATAAGCCCAACGTGTCATTTGCCAGTATCGGACATCTGCCTGAAATCCGCCGTTCTCGACCATGGGTCAAATAGATCAGCCAGATAGACGCTTTCATTTATATCCCACCAAACCTAACTGTATATACTTAGGAATGCTAAATTAGGAATGAATGAACGTTCACTAAGTGATGAACGGAAACATATGAGGATTAGCTGTTAGGTTTGAGTAAATCATAGTATTTACTCAGAATTGAAGTTATATTTCGTTTTAGTCCAGTAGTAATTCATTGTGCAGTATTGCTACATTTTTTAGCTAAGTCACTTCACTGATTCCATTAGTAGGTAGTATACATCTTATCACGTGTTCAACAAACTGTAATGTTGGTTAATGGGCCGAGGGCCTACAAAAGCCATAACTTTTCACTCAGGTTACAAAACAACTTGCGACGCCAGACCAGTCGGACATTTATCGATACATTTGATATCGGTAGGATTTGTTTGGTTATTCGAACCCAGAGAAAGGTTGAGGTCGGGATATGTGGTGTCGAAATGGTCTATGTATAAGTTTCTCTTGAACCACAGGAAATTACTGTTGAGTGTAAACTGTGGTGTCAAAGTAGTTATCTTGTGTATGTAGTAACTCACCATTGAACCACACGCACGTGTTATTTACTGGGAGCTATCGAGTTAAATGGTATATTTTCGTATGTGCTTCCGCTTTTGTACGTAGTCTGCACGTAGCCGCCTCCCCGTGAGCGTCACATATTAGTGGCGTATGAAAAGCGTATGAGCCTGGGTCCACAGGATATTCGAAAATGTAAAACAATTTATATTTAGATTGCTGTATGGATAGTTTCATTTCTGTATAGATTTATGGACGTATAGGTCTCGAACGGTGTTTAGATGTTGATATTCTGAGCCAGTGCTACTATATGTGTATCCTAAAGCACAAACACACATGCATTCCATATACTTGCATGATGGAAGACTTTCCCTGAAAAATACAATGAATCACACCAGGACTTATTGAATCTTCGAAGAAAAAAGTTAAACTCTTCTCAAGAAAACTGTCAACTCCATCTAATCGAACTACTTTACTTCCAAAACGAACAATTTATTTCATCAATAATGGCTGGCAAATATAACAGTCACACTGGTGTGCTTTCCCAAATTCCTTGTGATGAAACTCGCTGATTTAGTAAAATAGCAATTTGGTCTCTTTCGTTTTATTATAAAGCCCAAATCGTGGCAATTACTTTTAATGATAGCTTTACTTTCAACATGGACATGCCACATTCTCGTATGACTCTAGAATTATTTACTTTCGAGATCCGCAAACGTCGCTGATGATTGAAATCGTACAACTCTTCGCTGTACCAATGTCCTAGCTCTGTTAAGTTTTTCTTGGTGCATAGTAGTTTAATTATGAATACAATATTTGTTACAGATGTCACTGACTTCAAATTATCCCCTATGGCAATCAAAGGCTTGACTCGAGCTATACCATGGTTAGAGGGATAGTGGGATCATATGATCAGTGAATGAATTTATTGAAACCAGATATCGGGAGTTCAGACACCTGGAATGCACTCAGTGTCTTACTACGATTTATAGAGACCAAAGGTGGTAAATGTAAACATTAAGTGCATCAATAGTCTTGAACTCATTGTGAAGAATATTTCATCACTAACATCCAAACAAGTTGCAGTAACTGACTTTTTTACCAAATGCCAAAATCTGTATTATTTTTGTTAACTGAATTGTGTTCTGTATTTAGTCAGTCTATTTTAATTACAACTAATATAAAAATGTACGTTATAATAATACCCAATTTGTATGCTATCAAACAACGCATATAAATACCAAATATATTGTATTGTGAATTGCTTATTATTTTCAAAAGTCAGACCTCTTTTGAACGATACCCTCTTTACAACCCCAAACCTTTCTGGTTCCAAATGTCGAGTTACAAAGATGGAGCGGTGTATAAATTCAAGCCCAGATATTGATAGCAAATAGCGTTGTTTCCAAAGAGGTGCGTACGTTTCTTACGATGCGTGGGTATCGTTTTCGGGCAGCTTCATGAGGAAATATTCCAAGATGCCAACAAACAACCGATTTATTCTATGCTTAGAACAATGTTTATATATAAGTACATAAAAGATTATCACAGTGAAACCGTAAATATTCGGCGTCTCGTCAATAGGAACCAGAGCGTAAAGCTTGACGAAAACAGAGTGACTAGAGTCCAGTACTGTTGTCATCCATAAATAAATAACGTGTAGTTTTTGGCGCGTGGTGTACTAAAAGACTTTTTTCGGGGCGTAAAAATTGAAAATTCCTTATGAGCGACAGCAGTCGAATATTGACGTATGCGTTGAAATAACGAACAGTGTATGTTTGTATCATATGGTAATTAATAAGGTCCGTCAAAAAAGTTGAAATCGTATATAAAAATTTTTAAAAAAAATCCATATCAAAGTCCAATAAGTTTTCCATGGGCGTACGGATACATGAGAACGAGCAAAATTCAGCCAATGGACGTGACCAATCACAGCGTCAACGTTCGTGAAGAAAACACTTCTGCACGAGTAAGTTCTTCCATTCTTTTGACGTCTGTCGAATGCGTAGTGGTAGAAAGAAAAAACACAGTTCAGTCAATCGAATCAACGCACCGGTAGTTCATAGGTCGCCAGGAAAAGACTTCAGCACGAGGAAGTCCTTCATCTCTCTGGGCAGCTGAAGACCCTGAACCTTGTCGTGTGGATTGATGCCAATGAGTCGCCGGAGTACTTCTCGCGTGATCCTGAGCAGTGATGGTGGCCGAGTAGCTTGCCGCATCAGCCAATCGTATAGTTCACAGTCTACGGCCAGCTCCTCGGGGATGTTTCCTGCCAATAGCCAGGTCTCGCGCTCCAGACGTACACCGGCCAAAACGAGTACCCTCACTAGAGACGGATTCTTCGTACAGGCGACGTACAGCGGCGTCCGGGGCTGATCGAATATTAGAAACGGCCGCTCGGCGGCCTGTTCAACGCCTTTTGACGGCACGTCCAGCCTGACGTTGCACTGGATCAGCAGGCGAACAACGGCAGGCGCCGCGGCGTAGACGGCGTTCCAGAGCGGCGTCACCCCGAGACGGTTCTCGACGTCCGGATCAGCCCCACGACCGAGCAATAGCGTGACGAGGTTCAAATTCCCGTTGTAGGCGCAGTAATGAATTGCTGCCTGACCGTCATCATTGCGGATGTTGACGTCCGCGCCGTGATCCAGAAGCAGCTCGACTGTGTCGGTGTAGTCGTCGTGACAGGCCAACGCTAGCGGCGTGCTACCGTCATTGGTCGTACCGTTGACGGGAGCTCCTCCGGCTTCCATCAGCAGTCGGCAGATGTCGCTGTGGCCTTCCCATGCGGCGAAGTGTAGCGGACCGTAGCCGTCGGGATGTGCGAGGTTGGCGTCGGCGTTGTGAGCAAGCAGCAGTCGGACTGTATCCAGATCGTCGACACAGGCCGCCAGGATTAGCGGACTATTGTCATACTCGTCTACGCAGTCCACTGCCGCTCCCTTATCCAATAACAGCTCGACAGCTTCGTCGTATCCTGAATATGGATAGATAGCGAGTTTGGGAGGTGTGTGGGGGAGGTGTTACTTATATAAATCTGGTAAATGACGATGATGATGGTGATGATTGATGTTTTACGGTCACTTTTGTGCACATGGTAGGCTAAATAGACCGAGCGACCTCCAAAGGTAATGAAGCGAAGTCAGAGATGAAACACCCTTCAGATATGCCCACACAGAGATTCGAATTGAAGTGGTCGTGATCGATAATTATGATTATGTTGATGATCAGTCGGTCGGTCGGTCTGTCGGTCGCTCGCTCGCTCGCTCGCTCACTCGCTCACTCGCTCACTGACACACATCCTCCCTCACTCACTCACTCAATGACACACCTACCCACTCACTCACTAACTCACACACTCATTCAGTGATACACCTACTCAATCACTCACTCAGTCACTCACTGACACACCTACCCACTCACTCACTCAAACAAACAAACAACTTACCCACTCACTCACTCACCCACCTACTCATTCACTCACCACAAGATGCCGCCAGCAGTAGCGGCGGCGTCATAACGTGTCCATTCTTGCAGACTCCCAGTTGGTCGACGTCAACCCGAGGGTTGTCCAACAGGGCGACGACCATTTTCTTGTTGTATTTATAGATGGCCACATTTAGCGCCAACATCATGTTGTCGTCTTTGGTGTTGGGGTCGGCGCCCATCTGACAGAGCTCCATCACCACCTGCTCCATCGACTGTCCGGTCGAGATCAACAACGGCGTCTCTCCGCGGTCGTTCACCACGTCCAGACAGCTGCCGCGGTCTATCAGCAGCATGGCCAGCTGGCTGTTCCGGTTGTTGATGGCCAGATGCAGGGCGCCATTCCGACGTCGGTCGACGGAGTTGACGTCGACGCCCCGCCCGAGGAGCTTGTCCACGGCGGCGACGGCCTCGTCCGAGGGGATGCTCTCGCTTCGGCAGAGATAATGCAGCGGCGTCGTGCCGGTGGCCGGTGTTGGCTCGTTTGGATCGCATCCCGCCTCGAGGAGGTCGTCTATTAGGCCCACCGGACCGTACGTACAGACCAGGTGTAGGATGTTGACCCGTTGTCTTGTCGTCAGTCGCCAGGCGGCGCCACCGTCCGATGTCAGACACCGACACCGGCCCGAGTCTATCATCGGCGCCAACTCGGCGAGTAGCTTATCGACGTCATGCTCACTGGGACTAATCGGGTGTTCCAAGTTGTTGGCACAGGTATCGCAATCTTTGTCATCTGAAACCAAATTAGACGATGTGTAGAGTACAAGAATCGATTTCCCCATAATTTATCTCTTTATCCTGGTAATTAAAAGCTTTTTTCTTCATAAGTTAATCATATATCTTATATGGTATTGTTTCTCTTGAGAGGTGGGTTTATCTCGTCGTGAATTACGTCAGTCCAGGTCGAATCTGTAAAAAAAGGAGACCTGGATTCCCTCAGCAAAGCTCAAATAAATCCATCTCACAAGAGCAACAATGTCATGTCCATTTTGTGCCACAATACCGCGCTTTTTATATTATATATCACCAAATATTACCAGGATCCATAACAAATACTAACGCCCTTAAAGTAGTACTACGTTTGGCCTACTCTAGATCTGTGATTTCTTTCAATATAATCACATTTTGTTTGTTTGTAATAAACCTTAAAACTTCACGTGTTGGAACTTAATAGTAGTCTTAATCATTCCTTAGTGAGATAAGCATACCATCCCCATAAGTATGAAAGTGACATATAATAAAATAGATTATACCAACAACAACAAAAAATTTAAATATAATCATATTTCGGTGAAAGCAAGCAAACAATCAAACAAGCAAACAAACAATATATATTGATGTAGTCGTTTGATATATTCTCGCGGCTAAGGATAGTTTCCACTCTGTCTGTATCTTGTTTCACTAGGGCACAAAATAGCTCGCTCTTCCATGAATACATTTCCAGTTGGGAGTACTCTAGGGGAAGATATTAATACGTCATTAGCTCATAGAACGTTAAAGGAGGGGGGATTTTATTATAGGAAGCATATTCATGATATTTGCAGGTTTTTAAACACACACTGACACACATACACACACACACACACACACACACACACATACACTCGTGTACGCAGAAGTATATGCCTATACCCATGTATATCACTTGCCAAATACTTTGGTCATCTTCCTCGACGAAATAACTTCATATAAATAACATTAGCCTTTATTTTGGCGGGAAGTTTAACTTTATGAATGCAATAAAAGCGCGAAATTTAAAAAAATTGCGTCCTCAACAGTTATTATGATTGATCTCGGATATGGTTCTCTGAAGTTAGTCTTAAATTTATTGTTTGCTGGTGATAATCGAATTTGGTTATTTATTTTCTAATTATAAAAATGATAAAGATGTAAATAATTCGTACAGTTGTAGAATACGAAATAAGCATTAGAGTGACCACCTCACTAAAATGACCACCCTTTCCTTGGATTTTGTTGCTGGTCCCTTACAACAGTAACCATCTCGACACATTGACCACCTCTTCACAGTGATCACAAAATGCAGTCCCGAACGGAAAAATCACCAGGCTACAATGACCAATAACTGACTTAACAACTCTTAAATACATTATTACTACAGGTGTTGTCAAGTGTCTAATGTTTGTAAGGATTCTATTCATCATTAATTATGTCCCTAATTAATTGTTTTTATTTTGATTTGTTAATTTGACTTACTTGTAACTGTTGGTCTGGTTATGAGATTAATGCGATCATGAGTAGTTTAAATAAATATACATTTGGACGATTCCAATTATAATGTATAAGGTCTTATGCTTATGGTTTTGTAGCCTTTGCGTCGTGCGTGTTTGTGTTCATCAAGTTTGTGTGTGAAATCATTCATCGGGGAAGTAGAAAAAATATTTTTAAGCATTTAATTAAGAATATGTTCATTTCTTTATATGACTGATACCGATGCTGAGGTATGTTTGTAATTGTATTTACTGTTCAAATACAACATATATTATATAATATGCACAACAATAGTTTATTGCTACAATAATTAATCATTTCAAAATTAAACTTATATGGATTTGTTGTTGTTTCATAAAGATATAATTATATCTGTTGACTATTCCACAGCTTTTTATTTTAAAATTTGTAATGAATGTTTTTAATGTTATGTTAGTGGGGTGCATTATATAACCAATGCTTCAAACATCCTCCTTTTCAACATTCTATATGTGTTTGCTTTCATTAAAATGATGCATTATGAATGTTGAAATAAAAGAATTGAATTGAATTAAATAACTATGCCGTAGTAGATCCTTTAACCATTGGAGCCCTAGCTAGGGCTCTGATAATAGTGCCTCAGCAAAACTTAATTACGGGCTCCTATATTCCTTACGGACCTCCTAGGCTTGCTTGCTTTGTTTTTCAGGAGAATCCCCAGGCTGTCGCTTAATCAGCACAGCCTCTATGTTGGAGTGGTCGAGAACCCTCCTCCCCCACCACTCACTGGGGAGCAATACTGAAAGATGGAGCCGAAATACCCTGAGGGTGATCACTGCCAGAGTGTTTTACGTCCTCAAGGGGTTTTAGCGTCCCCTTTATTTTTAATAATTCAGTGGAGACGGTAGCGCCATGTAACGTGGTCAGCCACCCACGATATTGTGAGCCGAGAGATTAATCTCTGGAAAATTTTCGACTTTTTGCTGGGATCGAACCTGTGACCCTTGGCACCAAGTCCCGGGTGCTCAACCGCTAGGCGACCAGAGCTCACTATCCCCTAAACTTCAGCCCGATCAGCCTTATGGCTATTACGGTATTGCAAAAACAACAAGAAATCATAATGCGATGTACAATATTGTTAAAACACTATCAATTTAAAAATAAATCAACTTATATTTATATTTAAACAAAATAAAAACAACTTTATTATGGGTTGGACTCGTCCTGATGTAGCAAATCCTTTACTGACTTTACATACCTACCTACCCAAGTTCTGTCTCCTGAATTCAAAAACAAATATTATTTGGGCTTTAGTTGCGACTATTTAATAATCACATTCTATTAAAACTTTATAATCATAAATGGGAGTTCTAAATCAGCTTCACTTTTCTAAGGACTTTAATTGGGGCGCCTCCGTGGTCTAGCGGTAGCGTGCTGGACCACCAGATCACTCTATCTGAAGGTTGTTTCGTCTTTGATTTCGTCTCATTACCTTTGGAAGTCGCTCGGCCCATTTAGCCTATCAAGTGCACAAAATTGGCCGTAAAACATCAATCATCATCATCTAAGGACTTTAATTGTTCGTGCCTACCCCTGCCCACGTAGGAACCTATACAATACGATTAAGTTAATTCCTCATCGAGTATATTCTTGTTAACTTCCAGTTCCACCTAAACGCCGATCAGTAGACTATAATAACTTCGGTTATAACGACTGATTATCTGATTTATCGACATTGGCTAAACATAGTAATTATTATCTCATAGAATGGGGGGGGGGGAGTGAATTATTACGGAAAGACGTCAAAACAGGAATCTTCCACGCTAACGGTGTCAGTTCGGTGGCAAAACCACACGCCAAATACAACATATTCAGTTGACAATTGGCAGCAAACGTTCGCGCACCTCACTCTTGCGAATGAAAGTTTAAACTTAGTAATTTCTCGAACAAATATGCTCGATAGAAACATTCATTGGCATTTCGGTGAAATGTAGGATATATATATATATATATCCTATATATCAGTACATATATATATATCAGTACACTAAATGGGACCCAGTTAATGATATACCTTTTGTAAATAACAACAGAGAAAATTAACACAACATAAGAACCTCTGTGGTCTAGTTTAGACCGTCAGTTTGTGGATTATGGTATTCCAGCGTTAGCTATGTCTGTGAGATGTTTAATTCATCCATTAAACAATAACAGTTTTGTGCTAATTATCGCGATCACTTCCGGTAATGTTTTACACATGGTATAAACCAAATAATAAGCGTCACCTCAAATCCGCTGCAGTACGCTTTCTGTATTAAGGTCAACATTGAGACAGCTAAAACAATCGCATTATAATATAATGCTTAAAAATGTTTGTATAACCCATGTATAATTAAGAGATAATCAACCGTTGATAGCTCACACGTGGTCATCCGACCCATCAAATAGATCTGTCAGAGACAGTTGGTCTTATCAGTCTGTCTATAATTGAGGCAAAACGGCTTTTGAAAAAGCCTAATAAAGTTAACACACTTCTAAGCATTTTAGGGTCTTTGCTTCTAAGTATTGGCATAGGAGCTAACACGGCAACACTAATTAACGCCACGTGTTAATTAACTGCCGTAAAATGATCACAAGAGAATGATAGAAATGAAGATTGGCCGTATGTTATACGCACCATTCAGATATGGGATCAAATACATTTATCTTTGACAGTATTTAAATATTCAAGTATTTGTGTTCGAGCTTTCCAAAACGAAAAGCATTTGTAGTTTTTTTTTTTTTGTTTACTTCCACAAAGTACATTAAAATGTTTTTAAAACAATTGCTTCAATTATTTATCTGAATATTTGCCTACCAACAAGATTCATCGCTGAATTGACGTACTCAACCATGAAGTAAATGTTTTCTCTTTGTGATCTTCGTGAAGTGGAATTAGAGATCATTTTAATGTATTAGCTTCTTTCTCAATAAAAGGTTAAGATTGTCTCCAATTGAATATTATAATAGAATATCAAGGGATAACATGAAATAACTTATCTCATATTTGAACTGATCTCATATTTCCCATAAAAAGGTTGATCTTCCAACATGCATAGATCATTCATTTATTGATATATACCTACACTGATAGATTCTAACATTGCTACAACTCACTGCGTTTTTCAGCTATTTGAGATTTGTATTCGGAGAATGCAACTACACATCAAACATTGCTGGAATGTCCCAGCCTTTGGATCTAAAGTATTTTGAAGTAACCAAGACTGTTGACGACAGCTACAAGGTGTTGTAAGTTGCAAGCATTGTCCTACACAAATATATCATCTGCTACAAAGACTGCCTACCTCCAATCTCTTAATCTATTTCTATGAAGCGACCTCTAATGGTCTAAAAACTGATGACTACCTGAAAATACTCTAAAAACTGATGACTACCTGAAAATACTCTAAAAACTGATGACTACCTGAAAATACTCTAAAAACTGATGACTACCTGAAAATACTCTAAAAACTGATGACTACCTGAAAATACTCTAAAAACTGATGACTACCTGAAAATACTCTAAAAACTGATGACTACCTGAAAATACTCTAAAAACTGATGACTACCTGAAAATACTCTAAAAACTGATGACTACCTGAAAATACTCTAAAAACTGATGACTACCTGAAAATACTCTAAAAACTGATGACTACCTGAAAATACTCTAAAAACTGATGACTACCTGAAAATACTCTAAAAACTGATGACTACCTGAAAATACTCTAAAAAACTGATGACTACCTGAAAATACTCTAAAAACTGATGACTACCTGAAAATACTCTAAATGACATGTATATCCGCGACGTTATGTTATATGTGTGATGATATGTGATGTTATCTTGATCATGCGATAATGTGGGTGATAACTTGTGATGATTATAATACAATATTACAAAATGTGTGCGACAAAAGAAATAAAGGAGAAAAACAAGAATCTTTGAAAAGTATTTGTATTTTAATACATTTACATATGAATGTATTTGTATTTAATCTTATGAAAAGTATTTGTATTTAAATATGGCGTCATTTGTAACATTCCGTTATGTAGGTGATGTTCAAGACGTGGTAAAAAGTAGCTGCAGTATCTACCAGTAGGCCGATTGCTGTAGAGGCGTGACCACCAGTCATTGAATATTGTTTATAATTTCATTGGACATAAATCGGGCGCATCTACAGCGGAGTAGATATCCGACAGCGATGCAGATCTCTAGATCGAATATCAAGTGTTAATAGTCGTATGTCAGATGTTTCATTTAATTATTTCATTTCCATAAAAGATAACTGCCTCCTCCATCAGTGTCCAAGCCGAATGCAGCACTCATTTACTTTATGAGCATAACTACACACAGCGTATAGACAGAACACTACTCTTTATTCATGCACTAATCAGAAATACTGCATTCAATTTGCCGATTGGTTAGAGAAGTGATTCAAAATGATTAACCTCCAGTATTTGTGGTAAAACTCAACAAATCTCATACATGAAGCAGGTCCGTTAAGATTTTTTGTCTGCAGACTGACTAACATGAAAGGATCACAACTGACAACATTTTCCCTAAAACAATATAGCCGAACTACTGTTTTAAGGTGTTAAATGTCCACTGGCAATATAATTAAATAGACATTCGACTTGTAGCTATTGAATTATTAGCAGCAATGCAATATAACACTGATAATTCAACACAGCCTAACCTCTCGAGTCAGCTATATAAACAGTAGCAATAAAACAGTGAACATTAACGAAAGGGCACTGAACAGCCTTTTGTGAGAGACATTAATTTGTAAATCACTCCAACGCATGACGGATTAGCTACCCGTTTCTCTTTCGACAGTTTAGGATCTTTTGCATGTAACAACAGGATGTTAAGAAATAGGTTGAAACATTAGGCTATCTGAACTCAACCTATTTATAGAGGGGAAGCGTTTGAGAATGTATTAGTTCCCCCCCCCCACCTAGTACCAACTATATTGTAATTGTAGTAAGTGCCAAGAATACATAACATCATTGCTACTCTGCGCAATAATAAGTTCATTTATTTTCATTTAGTTTTTGGTGTAAATATTTTATATAAAGAGAGATTAAGCTAATTATCTCAGAAATCTAAGAAGACAGAAGATTCGCATTTACTGTATCATCTTTATTGTCATGTATTAGAAGAACTGATACTTATGATGGTATAAATGACAATATTGTAAAGTTATACATCAACAAGTAATCTACACAGACACTCACCAAACATTTTTAAATAAACATGGTAACAACATCCATACAGAAGTAACAACTGATTTGATCAAAATCTACACACAAATATTCCATATATATATATATATATATATATATATATGTGTGTGTGTGTGTGTGTGTGCAAAATGGTGTCTACATCATTGTTTCCATGTTCAGCAGCTGCACTGCTTCAGAGATAAAGGAAGCAGAGTCAATCTTCTTAAACACGCCCACTTTAAATGCCTTCTGTAAAATCTCTGTGGCATATTCTGAAATATTATTATGCATTAGGAACAGTAATAAACAGAACATTAAACTGGATATTGATATTTTTATAAATTGATAAAAGTTTTCATGCAAGTTTTATGTGATTAGAATACTCTTGATATAATGAATATAGTAAATAAATAATAAATCTAAAATTTAAATGATGAAATAACACGCTTCACTGTCTTCATATATATATATATATATATATATATATAGTTATTGTTTTATTACAAGTATTAATATTCTATTTGTATTTTAATCTACTGAGGTTTTAACTTTATGGTACACACATACCTTGTGCCAAGAGTGTGAATTCTGGCAGATTCTTTAACACAGAATTAACCACATCAAGATTGGGATGTTCCATACACTGGATAACAGCTGGAACAAACTGGGTTGCTGACCTGTAAACAAATTGTTCAGAATAAACTGTATTATGAATCACTGCCAAACTTCTTACAACCAAGAAACATACTACATGTGAAAATTCAGGAGGTAACCAACCATGGAAGTCAACTTATAGAATCTGTGAAAATAAATTCATAACAAACCAGCTGTCTTACCCTGGATCGTGTCTGACGTAACGCATAACAAGACTGTGTGCTGTGTTACGACACTGATCATTCTGATCACTTAGCAGATGACAAAGATCACTCTGGAAACAATAACAATACATCACATATCAAGAATCGTGTCTGGATAACAGACAAAATATTTAAAAAACAAACTCCGCTTGTCTGTCACTTAAGTCTTTTTACATGTTTTTCAACATTACAGGATGTTTTAATTAAATTAAAAATCACACAGACACATTCATGAATCCATGAACTCCTAGTATTTTTGTGCATTCACCATGCCACATACGACACTACTAACCTGGAAATATTGTAGGATGTCAACTTTCCTTTTAGATGTTTCATCCAAATCTTGTAACACATTCAGTACATCTGTAAATAACATGTATTCAGGTAATAGCTGTATAAATCTAACCTTAAAAATTTATATGTCATCATTAATAATATCTTCATGTGAAGAAATGACTAATTACCTGCTGTTGATCCTTTAGCTAGCGTTGCCAGATATGGAGTTAATTGGGCCATGTTGATGGGAGAACATGGCCTTGATGGATTTAGGTCACATGCCTTGACCTCTGCCTTTTGTATTGGTTCTGGTTTAGGCTCACCATCTCTCTGTGGCAGTGTCAAGCCAGCAAGTAGTTCCCTTAGCTGTACCAGATCTGGATAGGGATTGGTTAACTCGCTGCGCATAGATAAGACAAAAGATGTGAGCAAACCTTGGAAAAAGTTAAACAAATATTTTATTAAGTATAGTACAGAAATACACTGATATGTAGTTATGTAAGGTTGTGTATCTAAGCACTTAGACAGAGCTCCTATGTACAAGTCCTACTGGTACTGTGAAAAGCTCTTTCAGTCATAATATGCTTCATTCCACTCAATTGAAATAAATTTGTGAAGTATGACAGCACAAGGAAAATGTTTAAAATGAAGAATGCTTAGGAATGGTGACCCTTATAAGTATATTATAATATTATAATATTATTGGGCTCACACAGGGTGATTGAAAAAATTCATGCTTTTTTGAAGCCTTATACCCTTCCTATTAAAATCAGACAAATGTCAAAATCAGTAAGATTATAATAACACACTATATCATTCATTCCAATAATTAAAGCTTAATATAAAACTAAACGTGTTCATACACATTTCTTGGGTTGTCTAGGTACATCATTGATAGAATCAGTAATATATTTAGACAACTTCACAAATCTCTTTGGCTATCAATATCTTTGAAGGAAAGGGGGAGGACTCTTATCAATAACTTTTACTTCTTATCCTTGAGTTTATTACTATTCTCTAACTTTGTTCAATCATCTCAATACAATAAATTTCTATACAAGATCAGGTTTTAAAGAAATAATCTTTGTGGGTGGTTACTCACTTCAGTGTATCTGTGTATTGGTGAAGCATTGAACCAGCATGAGTCGTACTGTGCAACATGAAGTTGTTAAGTAATTTAATAAATTTCACAATCACTGATCCTAGCTGTCTGTTCCTTAGACCATGGAACTGTAGAAGAATTAATAATGGATTATGAAGGGAAGAAAATATTAAGCATCACCTTCAATCTGAAAATGACTTTAGATCATATATAAAGATCTGAATGCATTCTCCAAAAACTGAGTTCTAAAGAATATCATAAGTCAGTAAATAACAAACCATTTAACACTTAAGAAAACCTCATTTTAAATTAGTGTCCAATAACAAACTGAACTTAGGTCAGAGTAACCCATTTATCACACACATCACATTATCAACTCACACGTATCAGTTCAAAGAATGACTTGAAGATAATATCTAAGGTTTTATAATACTCTCTGTAGAAGATGTATGGCTGTAGGAATTCCAGGATGCCCAGTATGTGTGTATACAAGAGCAAATGATTACGATGCTTCACTTCGCCAAAACTGAACTGAGCACGACTCTGTAACAGCGCCGAGATCATGGGTAGTTGTCTGGAAGAGTGAAACGAAGCTAATAATATATGGGCTAAGTTTTTAAACTTTCATCCGAGACT
>JAODUP010000320.1:22500-310000 GCA_025642065.1 Paralvinella palmiformis
GGAACCATGAATATTCATCAGTGTTTAACCAGTAAATTTACATACTGGATGTGAATTAAGCCAGTTTACAATAAAGGATTTAAACAGTTAGCACACACACACACACACAGAGAGAGAGAGAGACACACACAGAGAGAGAGAGAGAGAGAAAGAGAGAGAGA
This sequence comes from Paralvinella palmiformis, assembly GCA_025642065.1. Lineage (NCBI taxonomy): Eukaryota > Metazoa > Annelida > Polychaeta > Terebellida > Alvinellidae > Paralvinella > Paralvinella palmiformis. The sequence goes on from JAODUP010000320.1 coordinate 22,662, forward strand.
GAGAGTCATACCTGTAGAAGTACGTCATTTACTGTTTTGCACACCTCCACTTTAGATAAACTCTGAAACAATATTCATATTAACAATATAATAGGTGAATATTCATGAACTTAGTTAAGACTATAAAATACAAAACAAACATCAGAAACAGCATAAGTGATAACACAGACCTTTTGCAAGATCCTATAAGTTTTAGATCTATCTATTTCAGTAACAGACTGATTGTCATCATCCATATTAAACACTTGTCGTAGAATACTAATAACATGTGACTGGCCAATCTCCTCCATACTAGATAAAATTGGTGTCTTAGATACATGCGACAGTGTGCGTCTCCTCGGTGACAGGATCATATCCACATCTATACAAACGAGATCAAAATAAAATGGTTCATTTAAATTAAATGTATGCCATAAAGTTTGCAATGAAAATAAAAACACAATTCATAGGCATGATGCTAAAAGCTGTAGGTCAAATTGGCTTATCTGCAAAGTGAGTAAGAGAAAATGTGCAAGCACTTTTTTTTAAAGAGAAGTGGGAGAGATCATCACAAATGTCACTGGACATCATGGAAATTAAAGTTAATGATGCACCTATATTTCTAAATTTGTTTGTCCTTTCACTACTGAAAAATGGTTGTTTACTTCTGTTAGACCCTCCCTAACCAACTGGAAACAACAAAATTGTTCATACCTAGTAACTAATTACACTTATGGTGAAGTATAAAGGACTGCTTCAAAATATTGTGATTGTTAATTCCTAGCTTGAATACCTAGCTTTATCTAAACTGAAAATCACTTCTGTGATTACTGTAACTGATGACAACACAAATCACATAAATGACATAATTATCTGTTCATATTAATTATGTAAGTTAAAATTACGGATGCAATTTTGCACAAATTATAGCTTTAAAAAGACTTCTTTTGTAAATGTAATTATAACCTAGACTGCAAAATTGCTGCAGCTGAAAATTATCCATACAGATACAGTAGTATATCTTTAATAAAACTTTCCTTAGGAATCAAATATACTGGTCATGATATATGGATGGTCTTACTTGAGTAATAAAAATCTCTTTGCATACGTACCTACTGTTTATATTAAAGTGCTGATTACATTAATATACATTTTAACAAATAATCAGTCGCTTACAATAATATTTATAAACACTTGTTGGCCTATGACAAACATGAGAGTACTGTGCTGATTGCAATCAGTAAATACAACAAAAGCTCCAAATCTATCAATAGAAAATATATTTAAAGCTTTATGTAGTGAGCTGTTGTTACCGTTTGAGGAAGTACAATCTGGGTAGACTTTTACATGTATAGTTATAATGAATTACATTTTCCGTAAGTCTCACATATAACTGTTAAACTGATCTAGTTGTGATGTATTGTAAATTTTATGGGTACTTCAGTTTGGACTAAAACATCTAACTATTTATCTATCCATCAACCAATCGATTTATCTGTCTAGCTATCTTTGATGAAATCTACTTTACTCATTGTTTAATAAGCCAATGGAGTTTGGAGTCAAACATCCAAAACCATAAAAAAACTTGTGGTAGATAAACTGAAACCGCACATCTTTCTTCTAGGATATGTAAGGATCCTAACAGGTGATAACAGTGTAAGAAAAAGACTAGCTTCATGAATTTTAGACATATTCTTACGACGAATAAATACATTCTGAACTTGGTTCTGTATGCTTTTTACAATGTTTTAAAAGCAAACCAAAACTCTGTATGATCAAGGCTAATAATGTAGGTATATTGTTAAATATATGGAGTACCATAGCAATGATGTTTTTTTTTTTTAAACAAACTAATCCACAGACTAACATATGGTTGATTTGTTCATTTGGTCACATTTGAGTCTCAGACATAAAAAGTCCTAGTGTATCCAAAACATTTATTATGTCATTATTACAGTGCTAAGGAAAAACTTTTGAAACCGTCTGACATTATGTCCTATGTTGTTAGCATAGGACATAATACAGAAACGCGGGACATATGTAGGGAAGCTACAGAGGCGAGCATAGCGTGTGAATGGCAGTGTGTGTGTGTGTGTATGTGTGTGTGCTGTAATCATTATGAACTGTTATGAACTGACTTGGTACCGTTAATTCCAGTGTACGTTTGGTTCGTTACAGGCCCATATGTGCTCAAATCCAGAAAAATAAGGATCGATGTCCAACGTTTTTCCATGTCCAACGTTTTTCCGTAACACTGGTACTAATATCTAATAGCATCTGAACTATATTAACATAATCAGGCTACTGGTATTAAAAAAGAAAGAAGTAAGGTACCTTTAGTGGCTGAGGACGGCTGTTCTACACCTCCAGGTAATAAGAGAGCACAGAATCGATTGCCACCTTGTGCTCCCCTCATGTGTTGTACCTGTACTAGCTGGGCCATATAACCCTTGTCTACAACAACCTGGCATAGGGATGTCACAATAATATGTTAAGTAACACAAGCAAATTAGTCACATTATTATATGATAATACAGTCATTGGAAAAATACCAATCCATAATCTATTACTGACTATTGAATTTCTTATTATGAAAATTGTACAGCATTTCAATAGGTAAGTTACAAAAGAACTAACTGACAACAATCGTATATATTTGATGATGTATCATTTTACCTGCTCCATTGTATAACTGTCCTGTAAGACAGCCTGATCAAGACATTTAAGTAATTTACTCATTGATGCCACTGGAATTCCAAATGACTGGACAAACAGCAGAAGCTGAGAAGGCTCAAGATCTACGAGGGCTAAATAAAACTAGATCAATTGTAGATATCCGAAATATCCAGAAAATCAGACATTCAAAATAATATGCAGCTATGAATTAAAAATGATGTATTGAATTCCATGCAAAGTATAACAATTAAAGATACACGTGTGCCACATAAAATCAAATTTAACTTATCTAATAGGTTCTAATCAGTGAGTAATGGACTTCTTACCTGCATCGACTAATCTGTCATTACAAGAGCGAATCATGCGTAATTTCAACCAATCAGGAAGTAACAGAGCTTCTTCCGATGTGTCAACAAGATATGCAGATGGTGGATTCCCAGTTTCTGGGAACCATGTATCACACATTTCACGGTAGAAACTTTTAACTGTTGTAAACCAAAAATTTTTTTTTTTTATTAGGTAATGCATGTTTTTACCATTATTTCATTAATATCATTTCATTGTAATCTAGATATTTAATATTCTATTTAGGAATTAATTGCACTTGGATTGAACTAACACTATTTCTGTCACATAGCCTAGTAGTGAGGACTGTAATGCAGATTCTGATTTTAGTTTAGATATCAAATAAGTTTCTCTCTGATGACTCAATTTTTGCACTTCTTGAAATGCTCACTTTGTTTTTTGGTTCAGTCAATTAATATAAAAAAGTAAAAATTTTACATTCTTTTCATAGACGAATGAAGATTAAATGGCATAAAATTTCTTCTCATTAATTTACACACACACACACACACACACACACCATGCTTGGTGGTGACATATCTACCTTTTGGCTCACTGTATGTTAAGAGTATAATCATGGCATGAACCACTAGCACATTAATGGTAGCTGACTTCCCAGACTCCCACTGTAGAAGTATCTGATCACGTGTGTTTGACTGAAATAAAACATGAAAATATATCATCATCCAATCAATAGCATTAAAAAAAATCCTTCCATCATACACGACTGCATCAAGATTTAAATGTTACAGCTCAACGTAATATCTGTGTTCAGATAAACACACATGTGGTCCTTGCCAAATGGTAAAAGACAGACAGAGACAACAGAATACAGATCAGCTTACCCATGAATAAGCTTCCTTGTCTGGTTGCTGTGCCTTAATCAGATAGCTGTAGAAAAGGTTGATCATTGATGCCAATACGTGTTCGGCCCTATCCTTGTGGTGGGTAACGCCCTCCTGTGGCAGCAGATGGTTCATCAGTGTGGCACGCTCCACAATCAACTGAGCCAAGTCCTAAGAGGTAAACGAGTACGTAAATTAATCTTTAATGTGAAAGGATAACAATACGACAACAGCGTAACTCCTACAGCAAATCAAGAGACCACAGGTTATCATACTCATCAGAAATAACTGATGCATGATTAGTGTGATTACAGGGAACACAATGCTACGATCAAAAAACAAATTTACTGGGCTCACAAATTATGCAATGGAACAAATGAAACAGAGGCAAAGCTATGTAATTTTGCTGATTTAGCTGAGATTTATCATTTAAAAAAAACCCCATCTAATTCTTAGTTAAAGATTGTACAGTTTGGTTCAGCCAAAAGTGAGGCGAGATTAGATCATAAAATAGTCAAAAGATAAGATGTGTGCATTGATAACACTAATGAGTATCTGGTTCTCAGTTCTGACTATTTATCATATCTTCAATAAACAGTCATCATTCTTGCAGCTGTAAACACAACAAACATCTATCCATGGACAAAAACCTCCTTAGGGAAAATGCATCTCAATTTGTTTAATCAGTCAACAACCATTCCTTGTGTTTGCACGTATGTCACACAACCATATATGGTAAATGGTGCTATGCTATTTAATGGATGGAAATTAAAGAAAACTATTTCCATGTAATAGCAAAACCACAATATAATGGAATCAGGACAATCCACCTGCATAAAGTTATACATTAAGCTAAAGTTAACATGGAAGTTATGATGATTGATGTTTTATAGCCACTTTTGTGCACATGGTAGGCTAAATGGGCTGAGCAACCTCCAAAGGTAATGAAGCGAAGTCAAAGATGAAACACCCTTCAGATATGCCCATTCTGAGATGCAAACATGGGGGTAGTGATCTGCAATCCAATGTGCTACCAGTTAGACCACAGGGGTGCCCCAAAGTTAACATGGAAACACTGTGTGCTAAAGAAACTATTTCTAACAAAACAATTCTATCAAACTATTGGTCTATGTTCCACAGTTGTTCCATTATTTCAACATGTATGTTGCTCATGAAACTCCCCTATTACATCCACTGGCAGCTTTACTGTTTAAGCAATTAAAATGTTGTTAATTATAATAAAATATCTTAATGTTGTTGGGGGGGGGGTTGTCAGTCATAATAAGGTCCACTCTTACCAATGCCAATTCATCCAATTCTTGTAACTGCAGATCACTTGTATGTTGAGATAAGAACACAATATATGCACTAACAGCTGCTGAGTCTGTTTCCACCTGACAAGCCTACAATATTGAAAGTTTATATATTAATAAGCAATGTTTTGATGGGTGACTTGAACAGACTAAAAATATTAAAATGATAAAGGAACAAAGGACAGATGATGAGATGAATGAATGAACAGATGGATGGAATAAAAGACCATCGAATGAAATGATACACAGACCAACTGAGTGATGGCCAGATAATTAGAAACAGCCAGATGAAAAAATACATCTGTATGGAAACATAAAATCAGAAGACCTGTCTGAGAGCTGCACAAGCTTGTGGTTTGACAGCAGAAAACTGTGGAATGAAGGGCAGCTGTTCCAGCAGCCACTTATGTGATGGTATAACAGCTGCAGCAGGATTATCGTCCAAATCCATTGGTTCATCAATACGTACATCTAGCTGATCCTTTGATAACACCATTGATAAGCCCTGTCAATGATCAAAATACAAATTATCGATCATGTTTCTGCTATTTGCAATTAATATGAACAGATTCCTGAAATGCATTTGTAGCTTAGCGCTAAATCTATCAATCATCATCATCTGTGAGATTAAAATCCTATCTTCTGATAGGGCATTTACAACATAAGAAGAAAAAAAAGACAATCCTAAAATCAGAGTAACATCACAAAAATATTGAAAAGTGAGCATTCTCAAAGATAATGTGAAACACTTGCAGGTCATTTGCATGTTTTAAAAAAGTGATCGAGATGCTCAAGAAAAAACTTGGATTTTTATGATCTGTATGAACGAGACATATATCTATTTATGATATAAGCAAATACCTTCACAGCCAGGAGCCTGTTATTACGAGTCTGGGAAGATAGTCTCTTCAAGAAGTAGCCCAACACCTCACATATGGTCCTGGCATCACTGGTAGAACTGTGTAACAAAGTCTGTAGACGTCCAAGCAACTGCTGATGTTTATGATGTTTCTGTACAATAGTTAAGACAATAAACATGTATCACACATATAAGGCATAACATACATATATGATAGCTATCATGATTTATCTATATAATGTTCACTACACAAAATAGTTGAATCCAGTTTTTCAGTGTATTTTATCAGACATACATTTTGCTTGTTTTCTTTATAATAGAATTTTGTATCACACTTCTTTCTGTGACAGTTTGCATATGCGGCAAGGAACACACTGGTGGATGTTTGGGTGGTTTATTTAGATCACTGTTCAATATATGTACCAGATATGGGATCAATTCAATTCCAGAATTGGAATTGATTATTTAAAAAAAATGGAATTGAAATTGAGAAATTTTGAATTGGAACTGACGTTTCCTGCCAAAAAATTAACTCAACAAATTAATTACCATTTTTACCATGTTAACACTTACATGTGGTGTTACCAAAATACTAGAACCAAAATGATCCAGAAGTTTGGTTCCTTTTTATTATATATATATATATATATATATATATATATATATCAGATATGCACTGACTGTGGCACCCCATATGAGTGTTTAACTAATTAAATGGTCTGAATACTATGGGCTCCACCCACAACACTGTGACACCACTACATAGCATACCTGTATTTCATATAGAGAAATCACTATTTAGGATTTAGTTCAACTACTGCCTCAATGGCAAAGCCTCATGTGATTTGGCACTAATACTTTTCAAACACAGCCTCATTTTTACTAATGAGTACCCTGATCACTGGTGATCTGGTATATAAAATTCAGTATCATATTATTTGCACCACTTTAAAAAATGTTACAGTTATTATTACTATTCATATATAAATATTCCGACATCATTATTTTTAGTTTTGTATTCCTAAATTCCCTCTTTTTCCAGGAGTGTGAGGCATACATCCTCCGGAACAGAAATAACATCTTTATAGTCAAACTGGTAATATGGTTAGTCATAGACAACTAACAATGTGGTTAAAATTTAACCCACAGTAAATCTAAAGGGTATTTCATCTTTCTTTTTGCCACACTGCCTTTGGAGATTGTTTGGTCTACTCGGTTACCTTTTGCAAAAGTGGCCATCAAATAACAGTATTTGAGCTGAAAAACATTCCCCTACAGACAATCACTTCTGACAAGTTCGCATTTATATCTAAATAATGACTGAAGTGAGACCAGAGTATGGTACTTTTAACCAGATGTCTTCCAATTCTATCAGTTCAGATCTTATGTTTCACATGAACCCACTACTGTTAAATACTTACATATTTCAGTTTTTGCCTTTCACTTCTTCCATCATCGTCGTCATCGTCTCGGTCATGCTGACCTCCAGGTGTGTCATGAAGAAGAAACTCACACAGACACTGGACAGGCAGCACATCTAATGAACTCTCGCTAGACTCAACTAGCTCTGCTAGCCATGGCATGGACTGAGATGTACCCTAAATTAAATGATGGACATTCTATACAGATCTTTCGTATCCTTTCAGATGAAAGCATTTAAACATCACATGGAGATAGTTCTTTGTAACATACCAAAACCAACTGATTAGAATAATTGTAAGACTATTAATGGATAACAATAAACTGAATGAAGCCAATGCAAAAAATCCATACAAGATCAATAATAACAGTTATTGGTGTACTATGTCTGTCAGAAACAGTAAAAAGTTGAAATGACAATTTTAATATAATATGCTTTGGCAAAATGTTTTATTGTATATTAACATTTGATTTAATACACTTACGTATTTCTTGAAATAATGAACTTTTTTAATCTACAAACCTGTCTGTGAATAATATCGAGAAGGAAGTCAGGATTCCTACTGCGACACAACAAGTGACCAATTCCTAATCTCCTATTCAGTGTCTCAAGCTGGTCAAGTAGTTGTTGAGGTGGTTGTCGAGGTGGACCACTAGACATACAGCACATTTAAAAATTATTTCAAAACCATCACGTAATGAATTAATATATTTGCGCTTTTCTAAATTATCTTTTTTATGACCAGAATAATTTAATGCTTTCTAAATCTAAGACAACATCTGCACAATACTGTCAATTTAGAGAGCTCACACTCCAGTTAACACATACCTAGGATCCATGGTAGTTAACTGTGACAGAAGTAAGCTGTTAGCTTCGGTAATCTGTTTCTTACTTGTGGCAGCAGCTAAATGGCCTTCAAATTCTAATATCTGCTGTTTCTCTAACTCACTTAGCTAAAATCAAACAAATGGCATTGATTATATTTTGGGGTTTCCAGGCCAATACAACCATCACAGACTAATCCATATTCCAAAATAAACTGGTTATGAAAGATACTGGTATTTTATTAATTTGTGTTCCATATTCTTCAGTGCTCTAAATGATATGATCCAGTGAGTTCTCCATCTTTCCTCCTAAATATAATAACATTATAAATATTAAAAAATTACAAATACTGATATATTTTCAAGATGTAAACATTAACCTGCTTCTCTCTGTTTTTAATTTCTTCTATTGTTTTTTCCTCTGTCGCCATTGTGGGAGGAGGGAATCGAAAATTGCTGGAAAATATAATTGATCAACATAAATCAATATTACAAAACTGAATAAATTAGGATATATACAAGCATTACTACTGCACAGAACAAAGAACTGGTAGTCGAATATAAAATATAACGTTATGTTGTGAATATTACTATGGATCATGCGCAAACAGTACTTCTGGTTATTGTGGGATGTTCAAGTACTGAGATCATTTAAATAAAATAACATAACAAACATACAGTTATGATTTATCAAACATGTTTGAGTAATGCATTTGTTCTCAGATACTATACCTTGTCATGACCATCTCCATTAGGCATTTAAGCATCGGGTAATTCTCCCAAGCTGCAAAACCTGCAAAATATTATGATTAGAAAATATATTAAACAACAATCGATTGCAAAACCTGCAAAATATTATGGCTTTAAAATATATTAAACATTGATCAATCACCATTGATCGCTTTATGATCAAGCTTAATCAATCACCATTGATCACTGTATGATAAAGCTTGAGAATATTAAAGCAAGATAAAACCAAAAGAGTGAAAAAAACGAAGGATTACACTAAGATGGTTACCTATTTTACTGGGATTGAATGCTGATATGACGAGCATCACTGTCCATGCCTTCCAGTATAAGTTAGTGATAGCTAATGCCGGTGGCTTATATCTGACATAGAAGAAAACATTATAAGCGTCAATCATTGGTAAGAAATAGTCGTACGATACCTGTGATATTTATTAAGTAATTTTCTTGCATAGAACATGATAAAACTATACAATGCATTCTTCAGATCAGAGTAAATATTAATCCCAAGATAACAAAATCCAGTTTCTGTGCCAAAATATTTCCAATGGATTTACACAATAAATGTCTCATGACAAAAATAGCAGTTACTACGAAATACTGGTAAAGATTTTCAAAAGAATGTTTTCACATGAAATTTAAATTTTGTTTTTAATGAAATCATTATAAATGTATAATCTAAGCTGACTGCAGAAGTACTACATCAATGGTGTTAAAATTATTTGTTTAGAAGAAACCTTTGAAAAAAAAGGTTTTAAATAAAATGTAGTTTTGTATACATCTGCTAAAACAGGTATTTGGGTAATCTTTTCAACTATCCTTTGGCAATGTAACCACAGAGATCCAGTAAGATAAATCGATGATGATGATTGATGTTTTACAGCCACTTTTGTGCACATGGTAGACTAAATGGGATGAGTGACCTCCAAAGGTAATGAAGCAATGTCAATGATGAAGCACCCTTTAGATACCATAGGAACCTTTTTCAGGCCTAAAATATCATGATTTACGGTAGTACAGTCCAATAAGCCGACCTAAATATCTTAACTTTTCCCTGCAGTATTTCCAGGTGACATTTTGAATGCAAGAAATAGTTTTGTTTTCATAATTTATACCCATGTCTTTTGTATACTGTCAATAGATCGAAGCAAATTATAACGATTGTTTACACAACTGTTAGCACATAGGTAGGATCTCAAACTTAAATTAATGGCGTGATTAAACATTCAATGAACCGCATATGAAGTCAGTGACTTAGAAATAATTAGACATATTGTCAATTACTACTGTGTCTGACTCTGAGCCTTTGATGGTAAAACCAAGACAATGTAAATTACCAGTAGATCTATATGTGGTCAGTTAGTAACTAACTCTCTATTGAAAAGAAATGAATTAATCTCTAATTATCCCGTTATTAGTATAAATATGCCCAGACAAAATATGTATATGGGGGCACCCTGATGTCTATGCCAGCAAACGAATGAGATACGATGCTCTTGGATATGGGATGTCTTGGGTATGAGTTCTCTTGTTAACGACATTGCCTTCATGAAATGCGCTACTGAGTCCAACAACATTTATTCATAATTATAAAACTCTGATAATTCTACATTTAAATATTGATTTTCATTATAAAGCCATATATAATTATCATCAACTTGTTTCACTTCTATTTTCACGCCATGACTGCATGAATTTAAATAAAAATCTGAAAATGACGATTGATGTCCATTTGCATCTAGATCTAGCCTAGAGTGAGAATCTAGACTAACACACTGAAATTCTTTTTCCCGATGACTGCATTCCCCGATGACTGGCCATTAAGCCGACCCCCCTAAAATAACGGTCAAAATGTTGACACAAAAGTCTCGGCTTAATGGCCAGGACCTACGGTATGTCCATGCCAACTCAGGTGGTAGTGATCTGTGATCCAATGCACTACTAACTAGACCATGGAGGAATGACCAATTTAATTGATTTGAACACAGATGATCAACTGACCTAAGTGTCTGCAGGAAACTATTTTTAGTATATACCTAGGAGTGAAAACTCTCACCTACACTTCACAAACAATCAGATGTATATAACATTTTATAATATTATCCAAACTAAAACATACATTGCACAGAGGCAAAATATAACACATTACCAACCCTTTGGGAAGACTTATGTTCTCTGGATGTCTATAGGTGCACAAATTCAGCAGCAGGTCTATGAAGTCGACTCTTTCAACAACCAGCACCTGGAAATCTGAAGATAATACATGAATGACATGATGGCTCAATATTGAGACAGAACAGTTGTAGCAGTACTTTATTGACAAGATCTGTACAGGGTAAGAGAGTGTACATATAGTACATTTATTATTTTTATATCAAGTCCGATATAATGATAACATCTTTCTGTAGTATTTATTTATTTTTTAATTTCATCAATGTCACAACAATTAAAGAGTTCATGTATTGATTGAGGGTATAAACTGTAACTGTCTCGGAGATGTTGAGATAATGGGCATGAGCTAAGTATGTGTTCCTCAGTATGAATTCTCAAGTGTCACAAATGCATATCCTCTGTTCTAGAGGGATGCGAGACCATCTCCCTCTCTTTAACCTTAGCTGATATAATGATAATCTTAGTCTATTTGTGGCAATTCTGTTTTGTTCCAGTATTATGAGATACCATCCAAGGAAGGGGATTGGTTGTAGGTGTGGATTGATCACTAGATACTGTGATTGTCTGGTGGTCTCCGAATCTGTAATAATTATTTTGAGGTTGTTCAATAAAGTCACAGTGTAGGATACAGCACTGGATTCTATCTGGCTAAGTTTTCTACCCATTGGAGTTTTGAGTGCAATGGCTTTGTCTATTGTTTTGATGACATAATCATCTGTGTGTCTTACACAGATTTTTTGGAAGAATTTGACTTATTTGTCATGTATGAAGATCTTTGCACTGGGCAGTCCTCTTTCCACATACACAAGATCAGCACAAGAGGGGTTTCTGAAAAATTAGCTTTCTAGTTTCTATGTTTCTCTAGCATACAACAGTGCATCATCTAAAGCACTATTCCAGACTTATAGCTTTACTTCTTATGAGACATCAGAGCTTCTTGTGAGAAATGAAGTAAATTTCCTCATGTGTGATTGTTTGCCTCCATCTGCTTGGAGATCTGTGCCACTATACCCTTGTTAGGTGGCACTGCAATAATCTAAGTATATGACTAGGTATTCCCTCTGTATCCCCCAAAAGGTATGGCCCTTTGTACAGAGAATTCGTATTCATATATTAGGAATTAGGATTTTGTAGGGTGAAGGATCATCCCAATTTCATCTGCCTTTGCCATCAAGGCCTGCAGCTTCATTTGCATTTCTCTCTTGATGGCCATAATGACTGTGTCATCCATCAAAAGCAGTATATGCATGGACTCAAGCCAATCATTGGGTCCGAGTGCCTTTACAGCATACATACATAGTAATCATTTTTATAAATAAAATGAAAATTCATTAACATAGTAACAATATCAATCTTACCATCAGAGGCTTGAAGAGCAGCTCTGGTAATTAATTGATCAACCAATTCTATGGCATCTGTAGCATTAACAGGTACTTCTCGTGTCAGACCCATGATCAGTATACGCAAAAGGGTATCCTCCAGTACAGGGACCTCTGATACTAGACGTAGCATGGTACTGAAAGAAAATCAAACAAAACATGTGAATGAATGAGATATGTAGCATCATTATCTCTCTCTCTCTCTTTCTGCATGTATGTGTGATGATTATGATGATGATTGATGTTTTACAGCCACTTTTGTGCACATGGTAGGCTAAATGGGCCAAGCAACCTCCAAAGGTAAAAAGTGTTGTCAAAGATGAAACACCCTTCAGATATGCCCATGCTAAGATTCGAACTCAGGTGGTAGTGATCTGTGATCCAAAGCACTAACAATTAAACCTTGGAGGTGCCCTGTGTGTATGTGTACACAAGTGAGTGAGTGAGTGAGTGAGTGAGTGAGTGAGTGAGTGAGTGAGTGAGTGAGTGAGTGGTGAGTGGTGAGTGGTGAGTGAGTGAGTGAGTGAGTGAGTGAGTGAGTGAGTGAGTGATACAGTACACTGACATCTTAAACATGCTTTATGTTTCCATGTCTGTTGCAGGTTTATGCATCTGTGTGATGTACACTTTACCTTCGATCATTTTCAGGTGGCCAATTGTCAACTTTTGTGTAGTGCTCAGGTACTTCCAAAAACAAAACTTTTCGTAAACTGGAATAAGAAAAGAAAGAAAATGTGCAGACTCCCGTCTAGACTGATCAACAAACAATAATAAAACCATAACTGGCTCAACGTACTGAATGCAACACCACAACATCCACTCACCAATGAACATATTCAGTCTGTTTAATATCAAACATCTTGGGAGCTATTGTATGAAGCCAAGAAACGGCATCCCTCTGAATAACAGCCATCTGATTCTGGAAACTGTGTAATGCCTCCAAGTCTATGAAAACATAGAAAACTGATACAATCCGATACATCATTGGCATTAAAACAATTCCTAATAAAAACCCTGATTATTTTAACCCTGAATGGACTGTTGACACATCTCTCCATACCTTTCTGATCTCCCCGGATCAGGGCAGAGGCTACTTCCTTGACAGCTGGAGACACGCTAAGTAATGCAGTCAATGTGATCAAATCAGCCAGAGACATAAAGAGGCGATCCTGTCATGAGAAAACAGTGCAACAGTTAATTTTATAAATGATTTGAAATGTATAATTTAACTCCAAACATTTAACTTCATATAGTCTTAATTAGTATACTAGATTTTCATAACTTGTTTTCTTAAACACTAACACAATATAATTAAGTAAACATAAGTTTTCAATTTTATATTAGAACTAATTGGTAAAGTTTAATAAGAAGTAAACAATGATCTGTTCTTCTATTTATAACATAAGATATTAACTCTACCATTCAAAGTAAACACCATTTCTCCAGTCAATGGTAAAATATATAAGAAGTACAGCATTTCTTTACCTTGTGCTGTGTTTCCATTTCTGTAAATTTGGAATCTGTCCTTTCTTTCATTAGACCAAGGGCAAATTCCACAAAGTTCATATCCTGTCTAACACCACGAACGATCTCTCTTAACAAGATACGTAGACCTCTTAAGTACTCATCTCTGTTTGAGAGCAAATCTTGAAATACTTCAGCCAAGAGCTAAAATAAAACAGGGATCAATTCTGAATTGTACCAAAATGCTATTTACTGTAAGGTTAACAATATCATATCATGAACACAGTCTGTATTTAAAATAATTTAAATTTATTTGTCCCAGAAAGATTAATCTTTTCTTTACCTTAGCAGAATGTTCAGATGCCATGTTAAACATTACTGATAGCAAGGCCATGTTATTAGGGTTTCGTGAGTTAGACAGCTCATTATACACTGTGTACGTCATTAAGGTCCTCAAGTTATCTGGGTGTTGAGCTATCAGTTCTCTGAAAAGAAGAATGAAAAACTTGGCCAGTGAAAATAACGGAATCTTTAACAAACTTCTAGTTAGCACTGTGTTTACAATGGGGCTTCTCGAAGTTTTCTCCAGTAAGAATGTTGTTTTATTCAGTTTGATTGTCAGGTCTGGCTTCACAAACCTCCAGAATGGCAGATGAGTGTTCAAGGAACATTTATCCGCAGCTGAATGTGAAGTTTTGACTTTACTTATCTTGCAGTAGATCAGTATTCTTCTGTAAGATGTAAAGTTTTTGTGGGCAGTCAGCTATGGCTGTTGCTAATACCTGTGCCTCTAGAGCCAAGGCATGGAAAACACCAGCATCCAAGTGTAATGAGAAAGCCACTGTTTCAACACATTTGATGTACTCATCATTGCACAAGACCAGAACCCGGGCTGGCAAAAAGTTAATACGACATATTAACTGCTGCCAGCCACAAGGTAAGTGCTTATTACAATAAAACTGGTGAATATACTGGTACCAGGAATCCTATTTCTCTAACTGACAGTGAGCTACTGAAGGATTTGTTTAATGTTGATTCATTTGTTAATATATCATCTTCCAAAGTTATTGTGCATCCTCATCATAGAGTATTAATTTTCGACTCCTTACATGATGATCAGAAGGTTGAGGTTCCCTTATCAGTATGTTGCCTGAATGTTCAATCCTTGAGGAATAAAGCCATACCTGTGGCTGATTATGTTGTATTGTAAGGTATTGATGTATTAGGGCTTACTGAAACATGGCTTGGAACTGACACTGATCAGCTCACCATTGAGCTCAATCATTGTAGCAGCTCCTGTATGCAACAAAGGTAAATCCTTGGGCAATCATCTGGATGTCCTTAGTAGTATGGACAAGTCAAATTGCATACGAAGAAATATAACAAACAGAAAATATCATGGCATAAAAATTAAAGGATTTATTGTGGATCTACAATCGTCTCAACACCTGAGTAAATGTGAGGGGTCATTTGATTAGCTGGTAGAAGCCTATAACAAAGGTGTCCAAAGTATCATTAATCACCATGCTCCCTCTTGTTGATACTGGAAATTCCTTGTTACACTGATAAACTTAGATCTGATAAGAAAATTAGAAGGAAAGCAGAGAAAACCTGGTGGCAAACTTCCTTAATGGTGCACTTTGTAATATACAGGGATCTCTGTAGAAAAATCAATACACTACTATTCAAGGAGAATATGTGTTTCTATTCCACAAGGATAGAGGAATGTGGACAAGATCAAAAGAAACTCTTCAAATTAACTAACAACTTGATGGGAAGTAACTCAAATATAAATCTTCCAGATTTTACCTCTGATGAACTCCTGGCAGACAAGTTCAGCAGTTTCTTCATGAAGAAAACAACAATCATCAGGAACAAGATCATTTCGGATTTTCCAAATACTACCTGCAATATCTCCATGGATGCAGATGTTATGTATACTAGAAAAATACTTGAAATATTTTGACCAGCTTCTGAAGGTCCACTGTACACTTAGCTTCTGAAGAAAGGCGTGGATCAACTTTTGCCACTAGTAGATAAGCACCATTATCAAAGGGTCAGTGGATGAATCAGTGATGCTGTTGTGTTTGAAACAAGCCACCATAACCAAGCTGCTTAAGAGATCTGATTTGGATAAGGAAAATTTGAAGAATTATCATCCTATTTCTAACCTTTCTTTCATCTCCAAACTTATTGAAAATGTAGTAGCAAGGCGTATAGAATACAGTTATCAGTCTGCTTATTATAGAGGTCATTCAGCAGAAACTGAGGCTCTTGACGAAGTATCCATGACTACATTAATTATTTATCTGCAGCTTTAGATGTAATCGATCATTCCATACTACTGGAGCATTTACAATGTTCCTTTGGAATCAAGGAAAAGGCCTTAACTTGGTTACAGTCATACCTTGCTGACAGAACTTGGTGTGTTTCAGTGGCAGATAAAACATCACCAGATGTAGGCCTTTATTTTGGTGTATGACAGGGATCCGTTTTAGAACCAAATAATTACTGTACAGATATGTATACTAAACCAGTGAAATCATTAAATGGCATAATTATAATCATTGTTATGGCAATGATACACAAGTGTACATGACTTTAGAGCCACATGATGAATGGGATACAATTTCATCTTCAATTGAAGCTTGTATTGAAAACATAAGTATTTGGATGAACAGCAACAAGGATAAGAGCAAATTCATTGTTTTCTTATCAAGCAACATGTGAAGAAGAGTGAGAATCTTCACATTAAGGTAGGATCCAAATATATAAATTCTTCCACATCTGTTAGAAATCTAGGCTTATATTGGATACTACTTGACTGGACCATGACAATGCATTGTTATATTAACACACTGCCTACACCAGGTGACACGCACTCACAAAAGGGAACAAATAATACCAGTTTTGTAACAGCTGCACTGGCTTCCTATATGTTTCAGATCACTGTACAAGATCCTGTTTCACACCTTCAAAGTACCGAGTGGAACAGCATCACTATATCTAAGAGATCTAATTCAAAAGTATATACCAGTGAGAATCTGAGTCCTGTTCACTTTTGATGGCACCAAAAAGCCACACAGAAATGTATGAAGAGAAATCCTTCCAAGCATCAGCTCCCAGGCTGTGGAATAAGTTGCTAAACCACATTTGCAGCAAGTAAATAACTATTCAGTACAGTTTTTAAAACTCACTGATTTAAATTAGCCTATTTATAATACATAAGCCAGTATATTTTTGTATGAAATGTGTTTGTACTATATCAGCTTAGAACATGTTTTAATTATGTTTTAAAATGTAAAGCGCCTTAGAGCAATTCAAGTTGAATAAGGTGTTATATGAAACACTATTATTATTGTGTAAATAAACTGACTACACACACACCACACACACACACACTGTATATATTCATGTGTAAATCAAGGAACTAATCCTAGAATCTAGTAGACATAGGGCTATTCATCATATACATGAGTAACATTCGAATGGTCAGTGCATACTAACAAGCAATGTCACCTGACCAGATACCAGTATTCTGATTGGAAAACTTCGGTTGGCAAATAACCATTAAGCTCTGAAATCCATGAACATGAATGAATGAGTGAGCGAGTAAGTGCTTTCTATAAACTGGCCATTGGTCACATATGATGATGGGGCAATACCCATAGAAAAATTCCAAGAAAACAGATAACATAGGAATTTGAACCTTGATCTGAGGGTTTGGATTACAGTACTTCTTATTTTGGTTCATTTGTAGTGTTAAAACTGTTAAAAGTAATACTTTAATTTCTGGCATTAGGGTTCTAACACCAGAGGAGATTAATGAAAACATCCAAGATGATTTTCCTGTATGTTCCACATAATGGCCTTATTCATAAAGCTCTGGTGCTGTTAAATACATCTACTAATTAGTAAATGTGTAATCTGACAAACAATATCATTTGCCAAAATTTTAATGTGGATATGACACACTCCTAATCAATGCCACCCCTATTACAACACTTAACCTGATTTAAGCATGGTACGTGTGGCAGCATTTGAAGAGGCACACACATGCATGGATGCACGTACGCAAGCAAACATACAGACAAATAACTGTATGCTCACCTAACACACAGCAGATAATGGTTGACAAGAGGCTTCAGTTTGAGTCGTATCTTACAGAGCTGGTTCATAACCTCAATATCCTGAGAAGAATGCTGGTCACAATTCATACAGACAGACATCAGCAGGTCTTGGGCTGCTCTTGTTAACTGGCAACAAAAAAAAAGTATTATAAACAGGTAACTCCAACTTGATTAAGCAGATACAGAAAGTGTCAGCAATAGGACTGGTCAAATTATACTGGACAGGGCTCATTCAATATGTGCATCACTGAATAAATATCATTGAAATATTCAAAATTAAGATGAAAAAAATGGCAGTAAAAAGCATGGCACAATTCTGGGCTTCAAAATCCATTAGAAATCCAAGATGTAATTATGCAACAGGGACGTCAACTAAGTTATAAAAACACAAAGAAATCTAGTGCAGATCACAACAATGTTGAAAACTGAGTGATCTCAAAGTTAATGTCTTAATAAGTACAATATATCAAAAACAAAAAAATCTTGCTTAATATAAATAAAGGTAAATTAACACCCAGGTGGTGCCAGCAATTTAAAATCTAGAATCATTAAGAAAACTGTCCAACTAATCAATGTACCAATGATGTAGACCAATATTCCGTTTCCAAAGAATGAATGATTGGTTTGCTCAGCCTTGACATTGATCACACCTAAGACATATGACTGAAGAGCAACCGTAAAGAGAAAAATCTCACAGATACTGTTACGACTGGGAGTTGAATGCTGACTCAGAGATTTGTGATGCAATTCTAGTGACTGCACTATCAGATTGGCTACCTCCGTTGGTAAAAAGACTGTTGAAACAACAATCGTAAACTGTGCTACAATTTATACACATATATTTCACTATGCTTCTCACCTTAGGATTCTGTAGCCACATTTCCAGTCTCTGTACTGCCATAGTCCTGACTTCTGTATAGCCGCAGGTTGCAGTCATGACTCGCAGCAAATTACGTGAGCCACCATCCATGGACTGTCTACGACTGAGTTGCTCTCGTAGAATGTCCAAGACATAAGACTCAATGCTGACTTGTTGGTATGGGTACCTAAAATAATGACAGTACTGAATGTAAGACGCAACCAAGAAGTCTTCCATGTGAAAGCTACTTCGTAACAACAATCAAATGAACCAATCTTCAGATTTAAATATTTCTTAGACAGATAGATAAAATAATCACCTTTAGGTTCATCTCATATAATTATTTGTATAACTATTTTATCTATTGCTTAATTTTAAAATACAATCTAAAAATATATTCATTCATCGGTAAATGTCTGAGGCATGGAAAACTGAGACAAACAATCTCTTTCGGTAAAGGGCGAGTTACCCATAACAGGCCTAGGCTAAATAAAGTAGTCAAAACATCAATTAGTAGCAATGGAAGTAGAATGGAGAGCATCTCTGTCTAAGGGCCTCTCAACACTACCAATTCATCTTCATCACAACTTTAGTCATTTAAAATGCATTCACTACTGTACTTGGCATACACGGGACAAACTAATTACCTTGGAAAAATCATTGAAGTGACATCTTCCTCAACAGATTTGCTGGTTTCAGCATCTTCTGTACTGTCCTCATCATCGTCAATCTTAACTGCAGTAGGACTACCACCACCAGCACCTATGTGTGAATTTATAACCAGATCATTTCAAACACATCCGTCTTAAATATGTGAAAATATGTTTCTAAAAAGCATCATAGGTGTACTAAACAAGGACATAAAAAGCACACATTAAATAAAAGTATTAATACATTTTGGTAAATAGTATTAAACTGATATGTGTGTTTGTGTGATCAAAACACCATAATAAAGGATGGAAGCCTTAGCATATTGCCTCCAAAGTCCTCAGTTTCTTGCTCTCGTGCACCAGTTCACATTGCCCCAGTACTGTTGTAGTTCATCTCACCACCTTCTTTAGTTTCATTTGCCACCCATGGGTTTCCAAACTGTCAATGCTGCACTCCATCTATTATCCATTCTGCGGCTGATGTGACCTACTCATCTCCATTTTCTGTTTTTAATTATTTCCATAATGTCAATAACTTTAGTTTGATCCCTCACCCTCTTGTTTGTTTTTTGGTCTTTATAAGTGATGTTGATCATATTTTGTTCCATGTTGTGTTGTGCTGCAGACAATTTCTTTTCCATTTTTGTTGTCAATATATATATATATATATATATATATATATATATACAGATTCTTAAAATAACTTTCTTCTTTAGTGTTAAAGCTTTAGCACAAACTTTTAAAACTTTAGTGTTAAAACATCAATGTTAAAAACAAAAACTAAATTATTTTAGGTGATTTAAACAAATGAAGGCCATCTGACGTTGTTGAGATGCAGCCGATGTCAGGTCAGATGAGCCAGGGCCGCATATAGATGCTGTCTCCTGATGGAATTAACTGTACTGGGTAAAATTTCCATGGATAATAACTGGAGAAGTTTGCACAATCTTGTTTTTCCACCTTCGTCGTTCATGTTCACTCCTCCTCTTAGGAGATGTATGATGCCCACTCCTGATTGACTCAAACAGTTGCCATTTTGGTGATGAAGATTTCAATTCATTAAGAAAGCAACCCCCACCGACATTCCTCCCGCTTTCTGTTCACAATCGTAACCCATTTTACCAAAACTAGGCTTTTCCAGAAATTTTTCTGGTCAAAGGGGGTGTGCATTATACATGAATGCAGGCAAAATACACAGAAGAATATGGTAACCATTATGCAGAAATCAGAAAAGCTTCTCTGTTATCAAACATTACTAACCAATTCCAGTCCCAGTATTTTTGTCATCTGTATTTAGAGCACTGAACTTTGGCATCTTCGTATTAAATGCGGATTGGATGTTTTCTACAAAGGCTTTACAATCATGTCTATCCACCCAAATTCTCTCCCCCAGGGCATCATCCATGTACACCTAAAAAAGAGAATATTTAGTGATCGGAGATGAGTAAATAGGCAAATTCAAAAAGATCAGAACTGAAAATAAGAATATTTCTGCAGAAAAAGCTATGTAGTTAGAAAATTTCGAAATAAGTACTATCCACCATATTCTTAACATATTTCATAATTATATTTATAACCAAGTTTAATATTTTACCTTCACAAAGTGATCTGGCCAGTTTTCCTCATATATGAATGCCCCAAGTAGAACATTACAAGCCAACACCGACACAAGAGGATTTCCTTTTGTTTTATAACTAAGAGAAACCTCTCTCTTCAGTAAGCTGCAGAATGCCTATAATATAAGACACAACATTAAGTCAAATAAATCTGAGGCAGGTCTGTAATATATTATACAACACTCTATTATTACAGAGACATCCAGTTCAACCTCATTCATCCATGGATACTGAGAGTTAAAGCATTAGGATAACTGAATTGAAACCATAGCAGCACTAGTTTAGATTAGATTATTTCTAAATTACCTACCCATTATGTTCCCTGATTGTATTCACATTTCCCCTCAAAATACATACTGAACAATGTTCATATTCACACTTAGATAACTTTAAAAGTATTTCTCTTACCTCTGATACATTCTTAACCTCCCCCCCCCACACACACATACAAACAAATGTTATGTGAATAATATAATTAACAACCAAAAGTAAACATAATGAAGATAACATGTTCACCAACGATTAAATTTCAAGGGAAGCCATCTCTGACTTGACTTACTTCTATGACGACCTCACTGTTAAAGATGGACCCTCTGTACTTGGCCAGGTACATCAGACTGAGATACATCGAAGACTCGGGCTTAATACGATTGACTTTTAGGTAACGTACAGCACCGCATAGCAAAGCTTCGACTCTCTCATCATCTTCAATATCTGCAGCCTGACTGATGAAGTCCAGAAATTCTGATGGATCAACTGTAAGCAGCAGTAAATTAAGCTAATATATCCCATACTGTTATATAAGAAGAAGTGCTGTGCTGACCAGAGACTGATTTATGATGAAGGCATCATGAGGAGCAATACTAATGTAATAAACAGACAA
This sequence comes from Paralvinella palmiformis, assembly GCA_025642065.1. NCBI lineage: Eukaryota > Metazoa > Annelida > Polychaeta > Terebellida > Alvinellidae > Paralvinella > Paralvinella palmiformis. Next base: position 44,823 of record JAODUP010000320.1, read on the forward strand.
TAATTTATTCAAAAATACCATATATTTTATTACTACATGCAAAATAATTAAATATTAACTCATATACTGCAGAGTAACATATCAATGTGATAAATTCATTTTCAAGGGCCGATCTTAATTTCCAAAACCAATCATGTGATACAATTTTTCTTAAGTCTTCATCACATGACTGCTAGAGATGACAAAGTACTGTTCTTAAATAACTTTATTGTGTATTATTATAACAAATTGAATGAGTGAGTGGTTTGTTTAGTCTCAGTGCTGTCTGTGATATATAATATTATATATATTATATATATATATATATATATATATATATATATATATATAAACTGTAAATCGGCAAATGATGGTGACATATTAAGTTGGCAAATTTCTTAATCTAGACAAGATGGCGGCGTTTTAATTTGGTGAATTCTTGGTTCGACAAGATTTATGATTGTGTGTTATACTGTAAAACAGAAAATGTTGGCATCGTTTTAAAATGGGGATTTTTTTGCCATTTGCCAAATTTTCCGATGATTGTTGACATTTGCCAGTCTACAATAGCTAACAGATGACTGCCAAAGGAAATATTCCACAAAGGGGTGAGTCAGATTCAAAACAACATCCTACAGGTTTGCCTTGCACTACTCTAATCACTGCACTATTGGAGTGCCCATAATAATAATAACAGCTAGAAGAGAATACACTGAACTCGAGAACATGAGGTGGGGTGCCTCTGTGGTATAACAGTAGTGTGTTGGATCACAGATCATTACCACCCGTGATTGAATCTCAGCATGGGCATATCTGAAGGGTGTTTCATCTTTGACGTCACTTCATTATCTTTGGAAGTCAGTCAGCCCATTTAGCCTACCATGTACACAAAAGTGGCCGTAAAACACCAATCATCATCATTATCATCAAGAAAACGAGGTGGACAGTCAATCTAAAAATGTCAGTTCTGACATAATTTGGGCCACAAGCGGTTCCTCATGCCAATTTACCTATTTTAGGCCATGTTTGGAATAAAATTAATTAAGGAGCTGGTTACAATTACGGTAAATACAAACAAATTAAAATGGTGAATTACAAAATACACTCATGTATAAGATGGAGAAAGGCTATTTGTCTTATACATGAGTAACACAAATAAAATGGAATTTACTGATGAACAAACCAAATCATCATGGCTGATGGTAGAAGAAATGTACCTCAATGGCTACCTGTGCACTGATCTATCCTTTTTTACATAACATTACTACTGGCCTAATTATAATCATATTGCACATCATATTTCATATATAATATACATTATTATTATGTACCCACAGTCACTGAACTATTTACCATATATACTCACATATAAGTCCCACTCGAGTATAAGACGCACCTGTTTTTAGGACCAATAAACCCCCCCTGGAGTCGAACCAGCATATAAGATGCACTAAAATCAGCAATATTTATTCATCACATGAGCACGTATTTTGCCAAGATAAACTTTAGATGGCAATGAAGTCTCAAGCACCACAAGGCAAGAAGACTTGATTTCCCAAGCTTCTAACTTGAACTAATTCATTGTCTTTTGGTGTGAAATCCATAATGGCGGCTTCTAAATGGATTTCACTTAATCCTTTTGTCAAGTTCATTATTATATGTGTGTGGATTTTTACTCATTACTCCAGCTACAAATATATATCACACATGGTCACATGATCAGTTTATCATGTGAATTTTTTTTAAAATTAATTTTATAATTTTTTATTTTGAAATAACATTATTATTAATTTTATATGAATGGGAAAACACAAGAAATGAGCATTTGTATGGTGACAAATTTTTTCAATGATAGATGGTTCATAAAAAGTTATTATCCATATATATATATATATATATATATATATATATATATATATACATACACACATCAAAGTATATATAATTTTATATTAAATTCATTACATATAGGGATAAAGAGAGAGAAGCCACAGTTGGCATATGTTCCATAAATATGAATTTTTATTTTGTACAAACATTGAATAAAAAATTGTATATGCTTGGACAGCTTAAACATGAAAATACATATAAAGTACTTATAGATATTATCAAATGTCATAATGATCAGTTTTATAAAAATTGGTAAAGTGTGTGCATTATTAGATGTGGAGTCCATTCCTTTGACAAGTGTCTTTTGAATTTTAATTAAAACATTTTGTAAGATGACAGAGCTCCATCCCACACTTTAAAAAAGTATGGATATATATAAATGCATAATAATTTTGCCCATATTATTATTATTATTATATAGTGATACGAGTGGTAATATTTAATACTTTTCTAGTCTTGCAAATTACCAGAATTATATATTTCACAGTATTGCCACTCAACCAATATACAACTACAAGGGTTAATGCAATATCAGTGGAACTGATCACAAACACAATTCATTTTATAAATGAAAACTATCAGCCCGGTATATGTCATCGCTGATAACTAAATAAGAAGAGCGACATAAGATAGTCAATTATTTTATATTCGTGCGACTATGTGAATATAAAAAAATATGTAAAGCATATTTAAAGCAATTTACTGATGGATGGAAAGTTTATAAAATGTCAAATCCAGACGTATGACTTGATATCTTGTTAGTGCTAGATTACAGTATTCTATACCACATAACCAGACAGGTAGGTATCAGTAAGGTAAGTAAAATGCATTGTTATGATAGTAGACTGATGAGAGCCGACTTCAGCAAAGAAGCAGCGCCTGACTAACCTTCTTTAGCAATCTCTTCATAAAGATAAACTTGTACCGTTGGTGAAGCCCTTTTCTCAATGACATCATGCCTGCCTAGTGGTGTGAAAGTAGAAGTACCCAACTTAGGTTTCTTTAGCACCAACGTGCTGGTCGTGGTGATCGGTGCTTCACGTTTTGTAGGCGTTGAGGATTGTGCAGGAGCTTTCCTCACAGGTTGTGCCGAGACACTGGCCTTCACTTCAGACTTGGTACCTGATTTGTAGGTAAAAATTGGTTAATGTATAGTCCTCGGCTGGTGTTTTGTCGGAATGGTCGTCTTAATTGGCTATGGTTTAGCTGTTATCATATTGTAAAACAAAGTACATGAACATGATGTCATATATAATTGCTAAGTTTCTCTCTCTCTCTCTATCTCTCTTACACACACACACACACACCAGAATGGAAGCTAAATGACACAAAATGTGAACACAGCAGCAGTGATGTTGGTGCCTCAAAATGAGTTACTAGCAAAGGAACATGTAAACGGTTGCTAAGACGGCACAGACACAAAGGGATTAGAGTCAATTAAACAGTGGGGATTTTGTTGAGTACGTTTCATTTTACTCAAGCAAACACGTAAAGTATTTCACAACATACTCACCAAGTGCAATAAAATCACCAGGTGGTGCATGACCTGAAAGATCAATTAAAACGATAACATGAACCAACTGCACCTACAGACAGAGGAAGACAAGTAAATGATTTTTTATACTTCTTTTGAAAACACACACACAATGCAGTGTTATTTTGTTTCAGATCCTCATGACAAACAGTCTTCAAGTAATAGCGTATGTGCTGTACCACTTTACATCTCCAATATGGAACACCTAAAAGCTCAATGCCAATTAATCTCACGGCCATTAGACGTGGATGGGCCAAAACATCATAGCCATCATCCAAGAGTCCAGATGTTAAAAATCTTTTTTGAAACATCAGCTGTATTTTCAAGAATGCCACCGACATTTATAAACCAAGTCATAAAATAACACAACTAGAATGATTGTATAAAAGGCCTGTTCCATGTTTCCCTAACCCAGGCATGAGAGTGGCATTTGGAGAGAAAAAAAACCCTGAAAAGCAGATTCCAGGACTTTCCAATGTCAAATTCAAGGACCTTTTCAATGAATTCACAAACTTTTAATGGACTGGAATCCAAATTTTAAAATTCCAGGACTTTCAAGGACCTGTGCGAACCCTGCTTGAGTGGAGATAAAATATGTCTTCTACAAGAGAAATTTTCTTCAAACCACCAATCTGACCCACTCCCCATTACCCCCAAAAATTTACGTTCAGCTCTGGAAAAAACGGAAATACTGCAAAACTTTCATCCCTGCTACCTTAACACAGATTGCATAATTCTGTTGAACTAAAAAGGTCAATGGATAATTTATGAAGCTAGCATCAACCATTCCAGAAATACTGTGGACTATTGAAGATAGGACACATTACCATGGAATAATATGCAATAAGAATGGCTAGGCTTCAAAAGAAAAGGTCAATTTCTAGTCTCAATATATTTTCCCAGGAAATAATGGAGATGCGTACAACAATTTTCATGACGAGTTTTCTGAATTGAATCACGCTGAATCATTTAGCTTCAACCTCCGTCACATCTGGGACATACGACTGAGGGACTTCTTCCCAGGAAAATAAATCCAATAACACAGGTATGAGCTGGATCTGAACCCACTACCTCGAGATCTGCACTGCTCAAACAGTGGTGAGCTTTTGGGAGTGACTTGATGTGTGCAAGATATGGTGCAATTAACAATCCAATACTAAAGATTTATAAAAAAATATATAAAATGATTCACAATCACTGTCACATAAAATATTTACTTTCAAGAATCTGACAGTTAATAACAATTAATTAATAATGACCGAAATGGCAGTTATTTTATGTGGTTTAGCTACCTGAAATGAGAGAAACGGATAGGGTGCGTAATTTACTGCTTCACCATGGGGACTAGTTCTAAATAAATTTAGAATTTACAGTATATGGAATACTCGGCAGAAAAAACCTTGCCAGTTGCCTTAACTGTGAAATACGCTTAAGTTGAGCTGTTTAGCCTCAGAGCTGGCCATACATGGGACAAATAACTTAGTGTGGCTGGCTTCTGTTACTTAACAGGTGCCATCTAGTGGTCGAATATGAAGCCACAAGTTTTGGCCAGAAGGTTTTAGCAATTTGTTTAGACAGGAGTAAATGCTCAACAAAATATTTTAAACATTCTAAGCGCGTTGTCAGGTTTGGGATAAACATTCACTTAAAAAATTATGCATATTATTTATGTACATTTACTAAAATGTGTACGAATATGATAATTACGGCAACAATAAACAATTATAAAGATTACCAGCTGTTTCTCCACCACACTGATTATGAGATTAATTATGCTGCTAATTTCACATCCCTGTACTAAAACAATAAAAAAACGTAAACAAACTGGTCAGCTATCACTTTGTTAGTATTCATTGCTGATTACTTCAGTCAAATAGTCATCCCTCATTGGCAAGAAATTATTATGAGACAGGGATCACTCTGGATTAGCAGCACAGTGCACCTTTTGGGGACAGGAGTTCAACGAAATGGTGCCCTTTTACAATTTTTGCTGCTCTTTGTCTGGAAAAGGTGTGCCTTTGTCATTTTTTTCTGTGCAGCAGTTCTTCTTTCTACAGCATTTTGCTAATGATAAGTAACATGCAGAAATAGATAACTGTCGTTTCGTGGCCATTGTTGTTGGTTTATGGTGTTTTCATATAGTGACCATTAGTCAAGATCTGTTTGATAGAATGCTTCAGGATCAGCTAATCTTCATATCAGAGTATTTTTTAGTAGATCTTCTGCCAATGGTGCTTGGCGCAACTCGGTCAGTTTGATTCATTGATGCACATGTGAATTAATTTCCTGCAGATGTCTTTCAAATGCGAGGAAAAGAAAATAACCAGACAGGTTCGTATGCCCATTCAACTGAGCATAGCAGCTAAGCTGTACGTGTGTGCCCGTTTGATAAATGATCATCACAGTTTTATTAGCGTCAATGATGCAGGGGCACACTCTAGAGTGATCCTTGATGAGATGAGTAAAGATATTAAAATACTTCATAAATACTCTATCTGTTAAAAATATTCATCAGTCAATCAACCTCCACTCAATGATAACATACTCCCAAAGCACATATAAAGTGTTAATTATGACATGTCTGATATGGAAGTGATCGTGTATGGGACTTAAGACTAACTGTACAAAGTTTCTCACTGTATTCAGAATTGCTTATTTAAAAATAATTGAATTGGAATTGATAAATTTAGAATTGAAGTTTGTTACAAAAAATAAATCCTCAAATTTTTTCATTCAGAAATATTTCTTCCATATTGACAATCTTACTTGGAATATAAACTACTTGGCATAAGTATTCGAAGTAGTTACTCAGAGTACCTACTCATAGTAAAAAGTAGTAGGTAAAAATGGAATTGATAAATTTCATGTGGAATTGACCAAATGTCTGATTATAGTGGGGGATCTGATCATGTCACCTTACACACAGGCTGTGCCCAGTAAGTGACAGCTTGGGGTCAATCCCCAAACTACAAAAACTACCTGACCACTTGACACACCATATGTAATGTATTTCCAAACGATTTTGATCCAACCCACTAATTGGAAGCCCCGGACTACCAAATATTCACTTAAATATTAGAGACAGATTATTGCCAGTTCATCATTCCCTCCCCATGGAAGAGAAAGCTAAATATTTACTGAAACGATCGGCCATCATTCACAAGACTATATACCCCCTCATCAAGGGACAACTATGTGTTCTGCTATAAATCCTCCAGGAAACTAACAAACCCCTTAAAAGTGGCTGTGACCTACAGCGATGGGCTGAGGTATAAATTCCCCCTAACTTGACATGAAATGACCACTGGACAGATATTCTCTAACTGGCTGAAGTTTCATACATGGTGACACTGCAAAGGATCTACTGACAGAAAAATGCAATAAGTAGCTAGTTTCATCTGTATCTCTTGAAATATTGCTCTTTCTTTTACATCAGTGTCTCAATATTGCCGAGTTATTTAACAAAACACATGTGTTCAGATATTGCTTTCAACCTTTAATTATGTTGTGTGTCAATCAAAGACTCTTCTCAGTTAATCATGTATATAAAGGTGGTAGACTGCAATATTTGATATTGGAATATTTCTTCAGAGTGAAGGCTATCCAGCACTGAAAACCATTTGTCAGAGACAAGCCAACAACCCTAGTATCCTGCCCTGGAATTGGTTACAATTTTCAGGTAAAGTTACTTGAACATGCAATGTATCAAAGATGACATTTAAGTTACCTAGTACACCTGGTAACATGAGACCATAACCTTTTTATACAAGGTTATTAATGTTCAGACAGATGAGAAGTGACTAGTTTTATATTTAATTGGTACTAGAAAAGGCCATTGATAATAGAGTTTATCGGACTCATAGGCTGGAGTAGTATATTTTAAATGATTTGATTAGTATTAAAAATTAAATTCTATATTAACTGTACTTGACTCAAACTGAAAATATACTTGCATAATGCATATTGTCTTAGTGCATGTTCTCATGATTGAAATGCATAGACTCAAATTCATAATTAAAGTAGGTATTCATTATTAAACTACTATGGTCATATGGGAAAAAATACAGCTTTAATAATACTCAGACACACAGCATTGAATGACTACTTTATACATTTCCAAGGTACTTTACATTACTTCCAGTTAGTGGAAATGACTGTATTTTCTTCATACATCCACAAAAGAGAGACCTTAGATATACTACAAACAGTGTATTAATTGTTGCAGAACAATGATCTGATGATGTAGATATGTGACAATAGCACTGAAAATTTGCATTGCAATTGGTCTGTGAATCATGTGCCAAATATTCACAGGATTCCTCACTTCTCTATTTGTAATCATTCCTCTAGAATAGCCAGTCAAAACTTTCTTTTAATTATGCAAGGACAAGAACTAAATAGTTTAGTCTAATTTCTGATGTATGCCAATAAGTTTTCAAATTATCACAAGAGTCATATACACTGTCAGGCATGTCATTATAAGCCGACACCTGGCTAATTTCCCTGGTACTTCCTTGCAGGGCCGGCTACTCTGGGTCCAGCGAAATTACACCTCCTTAGTTTAAGCTCGGCCCCGCTAAATATCTTCTCCTACTACTCTAGTTCAGTCTCCTCATACTCTAAAACAAATGAACAGCCTGCACTGTTCCAAAAGCCTTCAAAATTCTACTTGAATGTAAGTTTGATACCATTTATTAACTACATCATGATCATTATATATATATATAAACACATATACATCAGTAAATATATATATATATATATATATATAAAATTATTGATATATATATGTGAAGTTTAGTTGCAGTCCAATACTGACCAGATAGTTTATTTGATGCCTTGAATGTATTTATCAACCTGGGTTTTCCAGCAATTAAAACAAAATCGTATCATATTATATTGAGGATATCATCATTATTAATTTTTAAATTTAATGGTATGATTATGTTGTTTAGATTTTAATTCACATATACGGCATGTTTATAGATTTCCGTGGCTGATTAATTAATATGGCAGAACTATATTTGTCATTCTTGAGCCATGTGACCTATTTCCAGAGCTCATTGGTTGAAATTACAAAATGACAAAGGCTCACGGTAGTCCTCCACATGTTTGCATTGATAATGTCAATAGTTAATTATTATTATAAACTATAGTCAATTTTACTTCACTACTTTATGTAAATTACAGTTTAATTTGTTTAAATTGAAACATAGAGGAAAAATGAAGCGTTGGTTAATGATACTTTTAAAAAGCATAAATATATTTGGAACTTTTGTGTGTGAAATTGATATTCAGAGAAGAGTCTGGATTAATTATTTTATTTATACAAATTTAATTTATTATATGCATATAAATTTAATTTACTATATGCATACAAATTTAATTTGTAGATACATGCTAAGAAGGAAAACTGCTGCAAGTACTTTTCAGTTAATATCACTATGTGGATTCCCAATTTTACATTTTAGCTATGAATAGACCCATTGCATGATGACGTCAAAAACCAAAACAAACCAGGGGCGCTTTGCATTGTGGGATTTATAGGTGGTCCGCTGAGTGATAATACTGTGATAATCCCACCATTTCAACCGTAAACGTCAATGTTCCGGATCTGTTATAATCATGCCAAAACTAACTCCTGCGTATCGTATTGTCATGACACTAGTAAGCGATATAAACCTTTAAGTTGGCCGCGGGATGAAACGCTGAGAAAGCGTTAGGTAGTTTTAATTCGAAATGACAATCTGCGAGTCAAATTTATAATTACAGTGTCAGTGTAAGGATTGACTGAAACAGTAAAAGGCGCAAATGAAGTGTAATTTACCAATATTATTATCCATCAGATCATAGATAATAATATTTATAAATAGAGTGTAATTTATCATATTATTATATCCATAAATAATAAATTAAATTTACCAATATACTGGACTCTATTCTTCTTCTTTTCGTTAAATTTAATTTTAGTGTGATTTACTATGAACACCACATTTTAACAGTCTTTGTTATTTGCAGTGAATATTATTGTACTATGGTTTACAATGTTGAATACCACACTTTACTATCATTTTATAAAGTAGAAATGACGGACGATTAGGATATAGTTATAATCTGATTTTCAGTTTTGGAATACAATTTTTCAACAGTGCCGACTTTTTTGGTATCGAAGCAGAGTCAAACGGTATGCAGAAGTTAGTTTTTGGCATGATTATAACAGATCCGGAACATTGACGTTTAAGGTTAAAATGGTGGGATTATCACGGTATTATCGCTCAGCGGACCCCCTATAAATCCCACAATGCAAAGCGCGGCTGGTTTGTTTTGGCTTTTGACGTCATCATGCTTATTGTGGTAAGATATATTAAATTTAAAATAGATGTGCTTAAAACTGTCACTACTATAATAATAAACCAGAAATCAAACAGTCATTTTAATATTATTACATGGTGGCTATACTATTAGATATTATTATATTAACCCTTGGTAATTCCTTAAGAATAGTTCTGAATAAGGTCTTTTCTTAATTCCAGTTTTAACAATCTACCAGTATTGTAAGTTAACAACATGCCATATTATATGAAAAATAAATAAGATAGATAATATTGTAACTGGAGTGACTACTAGACAGACTAGTGGAAAAACCTAATTTGGTCTGTCTAATGTGCAAATTTAATCCAATTATTTTGATTATTGGTGGATTTTGTAATAATTAGTCAAAATTACTCAAGGATAATTATATAATTAATTGAATAGCTCATTAACTGTTAAATATATAAATATACTCTTTATATCACTGTAAAAGATACTTTATACATTAAATACCCTGAAAAATTCATAGTAATATTTTAATTAAATTAAAACTATATAAGTTCACTCATTCAAGTCACACACAATGTCATTGTGTTAATTATAATTTATAATCAACAACAAAAACAACCCTGTTAATTCGTCATAATAAAAATTACTAACTTCTATAGCGCCCATATCCTCAAAATGAATCAAGATCAGTGGAGAACCGAGTACAGGGGTTGGGTAATCTCATAGTCAAGATACAATGCATAATTCATCAACAAATTATTGGATGCAGTGGAATCTTAGGAGGAATAACCAAGTCTGAAAAGGTGAGTTTTCAAATGGTGATAGAAAGATACTCATAGTATGCTATTAGAATACTTAACATGTTCAGGGAGTGTGTTCCAAAGAATAGGGACAGCAACTGAAAAAGCATGAGTTTTAACCTGGGGAACAGAAAGCAAGTAAAACCAGATAAATGGAGTTCTCCAGGCTTGGGTGCTAGAGAAAGCATGGAAAATAGATATGAAGTTTCTCTGGAAGAAAGAGTTTGATAGGCAATAAAATAGAGCTTAAAAATGCCAATGAAGTGATTTCAGGAGTGGCACAGAATGGGAAAAAACAGAAGAGACCATGTGACAAGCCTAGCTAAAGAATTTCTGAACACAGTAAAGTTTTAGAATATCCTTAGATGCAATGTTATAAAGAAGAGAGTTGCAGTTATCAAGCCTACTAGTAATGAGTGGCGTAGCAATGGTTATGGCGACTGATACAGAAATATATAGATGAATACAATGAAGGTCATGAATGTGGTAGAAACTGCAGTGCCATGTCAGAAAAATTATTTAAAAAAAATTAAAATCACTATCAAATGTAAAACCAAGATTACATATAGTGTCTGATGCTATGATTAAGGATGGGCAGTAAGGAAGAAATGAGTAAGTTTGCTGTGTTGTCTGGATGTATCAATAATAATCTGTTTTGTTCACATTAAGCCAAAGTCTATTGTTTGTCATCCAGACAGAGATATCACTGAGACAGTCACCTAGGTGACCTAGCTGTGTAAGAGAAAGATCTGTGTCTGCTGTACTGTAGATAAAGATATGTATATTTGGGTGTTATCTGCATATAAATGATGGTCTAATTTGCGGGTGTGAATAAAAGAGCTTAGTGGTGTGATATACAGAGTAAACAGCAGCGGTTCAAGAACAGAGTCTTAATCTGGGGAACATCCCAAAACATGGGAACAGCCTCTGAAAAACAGTTTGTAACTTTACTTGCAACTTTGGTGTTAATAAACTTATACATATAGATGAATGGTGCTGACACAATTTATTGATAAATTTATATTTTATTAAAATATAATCAGCTCAGCAAATTACATTTAAATTTGTATGTCACATAGATGATACAGTATTTCTAGTCCTAAATGAAGCCTTAATTCAGTCGCGGAAACTGATCACCAGTTATTAAGTTAATATATACTAATAATATAGAATCATAGATCTAGATCTACTCATCTAGACCATCTTACCATCTAATTATTAGAAATTTCGGACAAGTCAGTTAGTTCCAAAACACTAAGACTAAGTGAGTAAGTCGTATAGTCACTTCATGAATGTGATTTCACACTTAACTCGATATTAGACTAGTCTAGATATATCATATAGATCTACTCGTCTCTTGACTTGTCAGATGTCTTGGGTTGTTTAACTTGTAAGCCTACACTCCCAGCTACAGTAACTGAGTAAGGTGTTACCGTCAAGTTAATCAAACAGTTCACATGTAATAGATTCAATGTGAAAATTTTCACACACCTTTTCCTTTAACGGGACGCTTGGCTGCAAGCTTCCCCCGATCCATTGTTGTTTGCTATATTCAAAGATCTGTTCACTCGTACGTCATATTTACGATAAAACGTACAAAATCACAACTCTCCCCTTTCTCCGCTCAACGCCGCAGACTGTACAAATATACTATTTACTGTTATCATTAGCATTAATGGAAGCTCAAAGGAAACACCAAAATTATATAGCGAGTTGTCGTGTATATGCATAAACTCGCAGCTTAGACTTGTTTGTTTTTATTCGCGGTTGAGGAGAAAACAATCATTTTCAATAAAATATATTTAGCCATATAGACCTATCATTATTATATGCATAGTCACTTGAAGACCAACACTTATTAGCACAATGCATTTGATGACTGATTTTCTTTCTTTTCATGAGTGACATGATCTAGACTATGATCATGAAACAGGGATAGCATACGATAGCGTAAAAGCCTATTTCCAGTGTGGTCCTTTTTAAGTTTTAAAGAGTGGTTGTTCATACAATGATATATATCTCCTTCCCCCACTACTCCCATGGGAGCAGTACGGAAAGATGGAGTCGAAATACCCCGAGGATGACCACTGCCAGAGTGTATTACATCTTCGGGCGCTCTTTAACGTCCCTTTTTATTTTAATCAACTCAGTGGAGACAGCAGCGCCATTTAACTTGGTCAGCCATCCATGATGTTAATTTTGAGTCGAGAAATTAATCCCTGGAAAAGTTTCGACCTCTAATTGATGGGGTCGAACCTGTGACCCTTGTCACGATTAAATATCGAGCCTATAGCTATCACAAAACCCACCCCATCTAGGTACTTTATCCCACTTCATTCAAGAACTATAGTCCCTTCCATGTCTCAAAGTGCTCTTGTGAAACACAATTCTGGATGAAACGAAAATTCATTATCATCATTCCAGAATGCAAATTAAATATTCTTTTATATCTGGATTCAATATTTTTATCATCATATCCAATTATAGCTAGTTATTAATTGTAACTTTGACTCCTCAATTCAATAGGCCATATGGAGCTATAAGATATATAAGTGCATTAATTAAAACAATTGGGAATTGTGATTAAATAATAAAAATGGTGAGTCCTATAGGGAATTAAGATTAAGAAATTGTCATAAATATTACTTTTGCCATTCCTGTATATTTCATTAACTAGATTTTAATTCTAATAGAAATATAATTTTATTTTCAACATCCACATTACAGATATATATATATATATATATATATAAGCTACACGTATAATTGTAAGACAGGCATGGAACTCTGGTGGACCAGTGTAGCTATGGAGCTGTCTTCCCACTGCCCCACTATAATTATTTAGGAAACATTTATAATTTTATTTGTTTCAATTCATCATATATGTTCATAAAACAAGGACAACACTTAAAGGGAAAATGCTATTTCCAATATGACTACTTGTGCATTGAGTGGCCGAGAGTTCTCCAGTTTCTTCTGAAAATACACCTGTTCAAGATTGCTTTCATAGATAAATATTGACTATCATTGAAATCCCTCATTATGTTTTACATATATATTATTTGAGGTAGCACGTACTGTATGTAGAGTGCCTTTGAATGGTCTCTGCGATTAAGGGCATTTGATTAAATATATTATTATTATTAAATATATTATTATTATTAAATATATTATTATTAAATATATTATTATTAAATATATTATTATTAAATATATTATTATTAAATATATTATTATTAAATATATTATTATTAAATAATGTTATTATTAAATATATTATTATTAAATAAAGATATTATTATTAAATATATTATTATCATTATCACTCATGGGGGAACAATTTAGAAACATTGAGTTGAACTGTATCACAACGGCAGTCTCTACCATAATTGTTTATGTGCTATTAGGGTCTTAATTAGCTCCACGCTTTAATCAATTAAAATGGCAGTAATACATTTAATTTGATCAGCACCCATATATGATGTTGTGAACTGAAAAATCAATTTGAACGGAGATTAAATCCAAGACCGTTAATTTATGCGCTACGTGAATATCCTCTAGAAAAATCGGACGAAAATGTGCTTCAAATAAGTTTATGGTAATAATTAATAGTTTTCATTCAGAAGACACCTGCCTTTCAGACAATTATTTTACCTATGTCACAACAAGAGTAACCAGCCATTCTGTTTGGGTATGATAAATAGTATAACAATATATCGTCTGCTATATCCTGTTAATTGAACCATTAATGCATTTATTCCTTTTCTGGACATATGTTCTGCTGGTATGGAATAATTTTGTTTACAGTGCATGATGAAATTAGGTCCATTACATATTTTGTACAGAGTATGACAAATTGTTATATTCTTTTGTAACAAATGAGAGTCGGAACAAACCCGAATGAATGAGATCACTTACTGCATAAACTGTAGCGTCATGCGCATGCGCATAAATGTGTGACAACAGTTGGAAGAAAAGCTGTTTGACATTTTTGTGCGTTTGTTTTAGGCGTGTATTTGTCACATTTCGTTGATTGTGTTAGAAATACGTTTTCCGTTGGTGTCAATGATGATATAACGATACACAGACTAAATTTTATTTCTTTTGTGAAGGACGGAAATTGAAACATCAGGTAAAGTGGTTTGCTCATTAATATGTTTGTGTGTTGACAGGCTGTCAGTGTCACTGAATCTGATGTAGGGATCTAAGGCTATTTTATAGGTAATATGAAGTGATATAGATTCTACTTACACACATCCTGTATTGAGACGAGAATCGCGGTATCATATGATATACACATTATACTAGAATAGTATTAGTATTAGTAGATATACATAACATATGTAAAGTCTATAATAATATAAATGTATTGTAGTCTACTAATATAACTATATACTAATATAGTAGACTACTTTATAACCAGTATAGGCTCAAATACTAGTAATAGAATCTAGATATGTAGATCTACAACAATATGATTAGATGATTATATTTCTATATACAGCTTTATTTCAAGTATCTTCTGATACAAATTTTAGTTTTGGCTTGCCAATGTGTTACTGATTTTCAGGAGGTATTACAGATATCAAGAATGGTAGGAGTAGGATAATCTTATGAACATTTTTATGGATCTTCGTGTTATTAGATGAATTAAAACAGCCTGAATAGAGGCAGTATAATTAATTAATTTAAGTCTATACATTATGTTATTAAACTGGGTAAATTATCATGAGTCACACTCACCTTATATTGTAATCTGTCTTTATATATATATATATATATATATATATATATATGTGTGTGTGTGTGCGTGTGTGTGGTTTCTAGAAATTTAAAAGCTTGATATATAATTATAAATGGTGTAATAAGTTTTGGGATAATTTATTTGATAACCATCTACACAGACATATTAACACACTAGTATTGAAAGATGGCATTGAACACAATGCACCAGAGTGGTTGGCATAAGAAGTGGCAATGTGTTAAGTTAGCACATTGCCACAGTATTTCTGTTTCAAACATAAATTAGCAGCTGGATAACCTCCTTATAAAGTTACTGCAATGTGCTTCATTGATCAAGTTGGTAATTAGTGTATATGTGAAGATATATGTGGCATGTTAATTACAGTTAGTTCTGACTTAACATTTGGATCAGCATAGTGTGAATATTGTTTGGATTAATGGTTAATAGGCATATGAAGTTTTTTCCTACTACTGCATGCTTCCAACCACTTACAGCAGTTTGGATAACTAGTGTGTGTGTGTGTGTAGCAGTTTCTGGTTTAATTATGTCCTAAGTAGTTACAGATATGGAGGTAATATATGCAAATGGGAACTATGTATTCATTTATGAGTGCAGTTCACAATATTGTATGGTTTGGCTAACCAGGATTCTCTATGTTATATTGGCCCCTTACCTGGTTAGCAAAATTAGAATCATTCATGGTATGCTTTTTTAAATGGTCTTTGAACTCTGTGTCATCTCCAATAACAATGTGGATTTAGTAAAATAAACTTTGTTTTAAGTACACCAAATTAACAGATAACTGTTTCTTAAGTGATGGGAACTTGGATTGAGTGTGTTCTCAACCAGAGGCTTTGCCAGAAATGAAGGTTTGGGTTGTGCAAGAAAAAATCCCAGGGTGTGCAGAAAAAAGTAGTAGGATTACGTGCACAGACTGTGCATAGTTAAAGTGGTCATATTTTTTGAAAACTGGCCATGGAAAACATGGCTGGCTGGCTAAGCCTATGTTCTCAGCTAGATTAGTGATGTGATAACGTCAACCAATGTGTTATTACAATTGGATATTACTTGGCTTCTGAGGTTCCTGTGTATAGAAAAGCTATTTATGTGTTCTCTTTATTGCAATTATAAGTATGATTTCCAATGAAAAGAACTGTTAAATGCATGTTGATTATTTAATCATTAATGTGTATTTTATAAAATAAAATGTTCACTGAATGACATACATTGATTTTTCTATATTCATGCAAACATTGAAATAAAAAATAATTATTCTGTATACCAGTATCCCGAACTAGCACTCAGCATACATTTCTATCAGGTTAACACCTCAAACAATTATTGCTATCCACTAATAATGTAGTTTGCAGTTTTGAGCAGTACTAACCAAAGTATACTTTTTTCGTAAATTTATAAGATATACATGAAACATCCATTAACTCATTTAAAAAGAACCCTCCTATTTAATTTAGATGGGAGGGTTCGGTAATACAGCGAAATAAGATCTTTAAATGCGGATTGGTTTTTATAACATCTGTAACCATACTTGCTTACTATGGCCCTTTAAATATGTAAATATCAACCTAGTATTGCACTGTCAAGTGTAGAACTTATTTTGTTAATAATCTGTTGAATCTGACTTAATCGTATTTTACTGGGTAGCCATTTAGTCAAAACAGCAATGACATTATGATTCAGGATAGTATTACGCACAAACAAAGTGTTGGGTATTTCTTCTAAGTGGTTAAATAAGTTAATCAGAGGAAAATAGGAATGCGTGTGGGGGTGTTCTTGTTAATTTAGCATTCTATCTTGACGGTATCTGTTTTCCTGCATGGTATAGTTGGCAGTTCTGTTAGAGAATATATGTCTTTTAACAGAGGCAGCCCTACAAATTCTCCACACAATGTTGTGCTTGTTTCTGCTGTGATGTTCTTGTTACAGACTAATTATCTGAAAACACCCATAAGACAAATTATCATCTGTTTAAGGAGATGTTTTCGTAATGTCATCATCGGTTACATATTGATTGATCAATAGCCGACATGAAGTTTGGTTTTATTAACCAGTTATGTGCACTGCTTCAATCCCAGAAGGGGGGGGATGTTTGGATCACTTCACAGTTCTGGTTCCTTTCGTTGATTTTCTTTTTTCATTTCCAGTTTTATGGACGGCAATTCAAGTGCAGCCGTAGCCATGGCAACCACCATGGGCATGGTGCCCGGTGTGGAGGATTTGACAACACTGGGAGTGAACAATTCAGATCTTACAACCGGTGAAACTAATCACACAGGTCACATGTCTAAGATCTTTCTGCAAACACCTGCAGCACAAGGCATTGCTGGCGTGTTTGCCTTCACAGCAATGTTGGTCACCTGTCATCAGGTAAGTCTCTACATACTTAATTCATTCAGTCATCTTGATAAACTCAGTTGAAACTTTGAAAACTTTTATATGCTTAGTTCCAGGAGCAGAATTTGTGTACTAGAGCTGTTTTAATTCAAGCAGACATGTAGTACTTAGTGTGACTTTTTCATCATCGCCACCTGGTTTACATTATAAACTCATATCAAGTGGACTAAATGATGTTCATTTTCAATTATGTCTGTCCGTATCAGTCAGAAGGGAATTGCAATTGATCATTTAATGTGTACAAAAACATCTACAAAATGTGTGATCATAGCATCAGACCATCATTACTATTCATTAGGCTGTGAGAAAACACTGAGAACACCATTAGAGGCCATCCATTTGAACTATACTACAAAGAATATAATGCCAAAACTGATTCACTGAGAGAAGTGTAACTTTGTGGAACAACATTTAGGAGAGTTGTATAGGAAGCAAGTGTTTGAGTCTTTGTAGCAATGGGTAGACTAATAGGGGTTGGTCAAAACACGAAATCAGAAATCTGCCCTGCTACAAAGTCAGCCAAACATTGATATCTGCCAAATCCCAATATATAACTCTGTGTGTGTGTGTGTGTGCATTTATAAGAATATTTTACTCTGTGCTCATAAATGTCCACATGTCTGATACGTTTCATAATAGTTGGAAAGTTGAAAAACTGAGCCATTGTCAAATAGTTAGCAATTTTGTTGTGACTTTTAACATTACAAGTGTTACGCAATCTCGTGGCCAGCTGACACAAGCAGGCCTATACACTTCATCCACAGAGTTATATAAAAACGGGAGTATTTACACAACACACACATACAGATGTGTGCAGTGAAAGCAGATGATATCAGTTTTTTTTATCACAAATCTGTGTTTACTCTCCCATAAAAAATATTTGCCAGTATTTGTTC
This sequence comes from Paralvinella palmiformis, assembly GCA_025642065.1. NCBI lineage: Eukaryota > Metazoa > Annelida > Polychaeta > Terebellida > Alvinellidae > Paralvinella > Paralvinella palmiformis. The sequence continues at coordinate 63,399 of JAODUP010000320.1, forward strand.
GTAGACATAATTTATATGTTTCCAAGCAAATACTGATGGCGATTTAATTTAATTTCTCTTTTGTCTGTGTACTTGCTCCATGTTTGTTTATATATTTTTGTTATTGGTCTAGGTTTTTTTTTTAAAATTATTTACCATACCCTGCTAGTCGTGTGCTACTTGTTTGAGGCTTATATTTCAGCTAATCATCGTTCTCCTGAATGGCAGAGCTGATAGAGTAGCCATTTTAAGAAGTGTTACTCATTTTGTGTTTGTGTGATCACTCACTGCTGGTATCTGTATAGGAAATACAGTATAATTATAGTTATAATTATGTACTCTGTGACATTGGAAAGTTAGGGAAGTAGCTCCATCTGTAGTGTTTGATTTAAGAAGTCTGGGCATTTCTTCCATAGACTATTGTTTTTGTGTTACATGTCTGCTGGTTTATCTTGTTAATGTTATCAGCTTACTGGCTCTCTCTCTCTCTCTCTCTCTGTATGTCCGTGTGTGTGTGAGAGAGAGAAGACTTGATATGGTTTTAGATTTATTTAAAGCTTTCGCCTGTCATTTCCAGTCAGACTTGTTCCCTGTTGAGGGCTCTATTCACCTCTTTCTGACCACCTTGAAGCAACACTTCTAAGGTTTCTGGTGCTCCTTAAACATAGCTTGAAGCTAAGATGCAGTAATTAGATTTACCGATAATAAATTGAGGATTTTGATAGCAGTCTATATATATATATATATATAGAGAGAGAGAGAGAGAGAGAGAGAGACTTCTAGCGCCCAGCTAAATAACACACACACATGCTATGTATAATGGGTGTTTCATCTTTTACTTTGCTTCAATGCATTTGGTGGTCAATTGATCCATTTAACCATATTATATGTGCAATACAGACCGTGAAGCAGTAACATCTCCATTTACAGTATCCTTGTTTTATAACTAGCGTGTATGATACCTCAACATTGCTGTGGTTATAGTACTTTATTGCAAACGTCCAGGTGATGTTTCTGTTAAATCTGACGGATTCCTATTTTGGTTGGATTTTCCACAGAAAGAAACTGACCTCGGTCATACTCAGGTACCATAGTGGTGGTAGTAGTAGTAGTAGTGTGTTGTATATTTCTTGTTCTATAGGAGCACCAAGAAGAATCCTATAGAGTATATGTTTAATCGGCAACTCTCTCCTTCATCCGGCATGGGAACCCCGTCGCAATGTTCATAATACTAAGTTGGGTAAGCACCTAGTTTAGGATTTCGTTGAGGAAAGTTCATCAGAACTGGTAACCTTGTCCAGGGCAATTGGTATGCAGTTCAGTAGAAGCTGCAACAATTTTGTTTCCATCAGGTATTTGGTATCCAAGTGATAAGATGAGAGAGTGTCTTGCAGCTCCAGGAGACAAAGCTGACGCACAGTTTGTACAGCTGGATAGTAGCGTATATACGAAGTATGACTTGAGCATCCAGTCTAAACAAACCACTCTGAGGGTGCTTCGATGGTGCTGTGGCTAGAGAATTGAGCTGCATAATTTCTGGCTTGTAGGTTCGAATCTGGCTCATATCTCTTTATGTGGTAGGTGTTCCAGGATCAGCGGTTCCTCGCCCATATCACTTTTTGCCACAAGTGTGACCAGCGCCCAGGCTAAATGAACCACTCAGAAATAACGTGGCATGCTGTTTCTCGAATTGTACTACTATTTCGGGTAAACACCTAAGAATTTGCTTGACTTCAGTCATGAAATGTTATACTGTCAGTTGCTAATTGTCAGGCTTTGAGGATATAACTACTGTTATTTATGGGAATCATAGGAAATAGAAAGCTGTTTTCTCTCAGTAAGTTGTCATCCTGCCAAAACTAGTTTTTAATTTGGCACTAATTAAACACTTCGCTAAGCAGTCTTTATTAACCAAGATCAGATGAAAGACATTGTCTGCCATTTAAATGTTTGTTTCATTTCTGTTGTCAGTTCTGCTCATATAAACTGGGACTTTAATGTTGTGTAATTCACCATTTTTAAGCACTGAGGAAGAAGATGGATTGATAAGATTTGGTGGTATGTTAACATATAAAGTCATGGACTTTGTTCTTTATTAAAGGATCACTGACCAGTAAATTTTGTGTAGTGAAGAGCTCTTTAATTAGGTGTTAAAATTTCTATGTTGATGATGTGTGAATCCAGTATCCGGACGAAATATCACTGGACAAAATCCCATCATACAAAATAGCACATGACATAATCACAAATTGCAGTTTATATTTCAATGCGCTCTAATTACAGCAAAAATTAATACCAACTGAGCTTGCTTGAGCTAATCTAAGAATAATTATCTGCAATTAAGAAATCAGCCTGAATCTATGTTTGTAAATATTTCCAGGCATTATTTCGCTATATTTATTAATTCATGTCATTTCCCGGTATTACACAAAGAAAAAGTAACCAGTTAGTTTTATTGTGTATATTAATAAAGAAAGGGTTGAAATTTTGCTGACTTGACTTTTTTCTCTCTTCACTTTCTGGGATTATGTATGTCCTGTGGTATTTCGTATGGTGGGATTATGACCGGATAGATTTTGTCCCGGATTTGTGCGTCCACAGTTCTGGAACAGAGTGTGTTATGTACAGCATATGCTATTAGCTTTTTAGTTTTAAATGTGTCATTGTTATGTATATTGTATATAGACTATGAAGGTTTGATAACCTAGTTTATATTTCACCATGACAGCCTAAGTGGTAGGACCCTCCCTACTCTTGTAATCTTAGCCAATTACAGTTCAGAACGGCGCCTAGCCCAGGACAGGTCATAAAATACATCGTTGCCATGACAATATTTAACAAGCTTCGTATGCCCAGTGTAGCCATATATATATATATATATATATATATCCTAGTGGACTCATCATCTGGTGGGGGAAGCCTTTATTGTTGTGCGGTGGTGCTGGTCATCTGTGTGCATCAAGTCCCGCATCCAGAGCATTGTCTGACAAGGCAGCTAATCTGTCATGACAGACAGCTTTATTAAACCCTAGCCTTTAGCTGGACAGCCATTTTGTCACGCTGTATCTGACTGACTGGCCAGCCAGTGTCATTAAGGAACATTGGGAAATGTTGTCCTACAGTGCCAGTGTGTGTGTGTGTGTGTGTGTGCGTGAACTTAAACCAAACAGATCAACGAATGCGATTTCCACAAAATATGTTCCGTTTATTTTCCCAATCAAACAAGTACTTGTGATGATCTACTAGTACAATACTCTAAAGCGCTTCTGCTATGTGAATAGCTGACAAGTGTAATAACCTGGCGTGACATTTTCTGTTATCAGTTAGGCCTTCTGACTTAAAACAAGTGCCTTCATCACCGAGTCCAATTAATGATACCACTTTCTTTTTTATCTCATTGTGTATATACAGTTCTACGCCCAGTTTTATAGCTGTTGTTTATATTATATGCCAAGTAGCTATCACATACATTCTCCACTAGCTGACTGGGTAACTGATAATAAATTATACCCCCCTAATTAAAGAAATAGCTAGACTTTTGTTCGTACTTTGCGAACACCCTGTCGTAGAAATCAGGGAACTGGTTGACCTTATATTTGTGTTGGCTGGATTAACTGTACGTTAAGTGTCCAAATCGAGCTGACAAAGTGTGGAGGAATTTTACAATATGCACTTCACAGGAAACAAATAAAACCAACAAATTCTGGAGACCAGAAAAAATGTGTGACCAGCTGTAAATATCAGCTAGAGCTCCAACTTAGTGTGTGGCTGTTGACTGTTTGTTATTATTTCCACTTCATATGTATGATTAATAACAATCGACGTTTTGGGATATTTGTTGTTTCTGACATCATGTATGAGATTTGTCTGATGGCCTTTAAAAAGAATATAGCTTTTCTCGGATTTTGGCGAGAGAGAGAGAAAGATATATATATAATATATAATATATATATATAGTTCAGCCAGATTGTTAGTAAATTTCAGAAGTAGGGACATTTAAACTATTAAATTGACTGTTGTGATAGTTTCAGATTAATGTAAAACTAAATCTGTTACTTCTCCGCATTTCAGTAACACGTACTTAATCATTATGATAGTTTGACTTTCTGATGTCTTGGTCACGTCTTGCTACTAGATATTTTACATGAAGAAGTATAGAAACTGTAAGCACTTGGTTGTTTTGTTGTACTTGTGCTAGAGATAGTATCTGGCAGTTGTGATATAAATATTACCATTTGGGTGCCTCCAATGCCTAACTGATAGCGCGGTTGGCCACAGATTTATAGGATCTGGGCTCAAACTCCAGTCGGGCTATGTTAGAAGGGCGTTTCATCTTACACTTCGTCTCATTGCATTTGGAGGTCGCTCGGAGTATTTAGCCTAACTTAATTTCTCTTTATGCCAGATTTAGTAAGCAGTACTCGTAAGAGGCCAGTTTACCACACTTTTGTTTTCTCGTTGATCTGTGTGCGGTTCAAACCAGAGGCAAGTTACTGAAGTTGTTGGTTTGGTTTGGTTTTGTTGTTCAGCACAGCCTCTATGTTGGAGTGGTTGAGAAACCTCCTCCCCCACCACTCACAGGGGAGCAGTACTGAAAGATGGAGCCGAAATACCCCGAGGGTGGTCACTGCCAGAGTGTTTTACGTCCTCAGGGATTTTTAACGTCTCCCTTTATTTTAAATAATTCAGTGGAGACGGCAGCGCCATTTAACGTGGTCAGCCACCCACGATGTAGTGAGCCGAGAAATTAATCCCTGGAAAAGTTTCGACCTCTTACGGGGTTCGAACCTGCGACCGTTGGCACCAAGTGCCGGGTACTTAACCGCTAGGCCACCGGAGCTCACTAACTGAAGTTGTTTTATCATCACTGTCAATATATAGACACTGTGTCTATATCTACCAACCAAAACTTTTCTTTTATCGTTCATGTGGGGGGAGAAGTATCGTTTTGAGCACAAACGTTATTTTAACCTACGCCACAGTTTGCCACCTATATACTATAATACATGTTCGGCCAGTTACGTTAGTTACCACTGTTGTATATTAACAAAACGAAGGCTTGAAATGAATCTAAACAGGTGATTTTTCACGATTATCCGAATAACAAGTTTTTACTAGAATTCCTTCTGATGTATAATGTTATGGAAGACAACTTGTTTCACTCAGTTTTTGACCAAACATGTTTTAACTCTTAATTTAGCTACTTTGGTATATTGACACTTTTATTTCTGATTTTTTTTAATTATTCCTTTTATTTTAATTTGACAAATCCAGGTACATGACGGGTCAGGTCGAATGACGATTCAGACTATCACTCAGACTTGTCTTCGGGGGTCCAAAATGGCAGTGCCCTGAAAACATTAAAATTATAGCCTTGAATTATTGACTCATGCTTGTGTTTCTGGCATTTGTTTCCCTGTCGAGTTGCCCCTCATCTATATGTCCCACCTGTGACTCACCACTGCTGAGGAGAAATAACTCAAACCTTTCAAAAATCTAAGCCAACAGGGCCGTTGTGATCTAAGATTACCGGTAGTCATATTCATCTAATTTATTTTGTACTTGGATTTTTATCATTTTCCTTCCTTTCAAAGTTTCATCTGTTGCCTAATATGATACATTTGAATTAATTTAAAGCGATGATGGTAAATTACCTTCAAATATATTTTTAGAATAACTAATATCACAGTATTATGATATTATGACTGTTTTGCTGTAATATAACAGATTTTCTCAAACTTACGGTGCTACATTCCTGTAAATGCCAGTCATGACTTAATCCTTTCTACTAAATTGAAATCTGTTCCTCTGACTACTCGTCTTATGAGACCAGATTTATTTTTGTTTTTTAAGAACATTCAAAACCAGACCATCCATTTTCTTCAGCTGGGACCAATATAGAAAACCCTGTGCTAAATGACCACCTGTGTTCTGCATTAATCAACCACATGTGTTTTTGGCTCTTGGGTCCATTTTACATGCGAATTAAGTGATCTTGAATAATGATGGTCGGTTATTTCATGTCAGCATATCTTACACCATTCAGCAGGGCGCCTCCGTGGTCTAGTTAATAGTGCCTTGGACCACAGATCACTACCACCTGTGTTCGAATCTCGGCGTGGGTATATCTGAAGGGTGTTTCAGCTTTGACTTCACTTCATTACCTTTGGAGGTCGCTCGGCCCATTTAGCGTACCACAAAAGTGGCCGTAAAACATCAATCATCATCTTACACCATTCAGTACTCAAATATGACAGTAATCGACCCATCATCAACCAGTAAACCTAAACCCACCTTCCAACATATCACCGGTTAGCCGAAACTGATTAAAAAGCTTTTTCGCGCAAAAACGTCCTTATCCTTTTTGACACGGAAACCAAAGAGAAAAACAGTTAGCCTATAGTGGATTATCAAGACTTTAATTTGTGCTCTACTATTTTTAGATACTTTTAATCAGCAGATAATGGTCGGAACTCTTTGAAGAATTGTCTATAGATACAGGAGAACATGTTGGTGATGTTCATTTAATCTCCAGCTATGTACCAAAAATTTACTCACAAATATACTACCTGCTTTAAAAGACCACGTCAACTGGTGTTTCCTCAGATTGACATGATCACGCTGCTGTAAATTTTTAAGGTCAGGCCTTCAATCCCAGTATTGCCCCAGTGTTTGTGTATGAAATGACTTGAAATGTGTCTGCTATTGAGGTGAAGTGGGGTGAAGTATGATCTTGATGAAATATTGAGAATTTATTTAGTGAATTTTATTGTATTATAATTATGGATGGCCCTAAATCATAGTCATATACATATAAAGAAATACAGCATGAGTAGTTGTAGAAGTAGTAGTAGTCTATCAGACATGAATAAATTATACGTATATATCTATTAATATACAATATTACTGTGCAATATCATTGAATGACTCCTGCTTGGTAAGGGTGCTTTGTAAAATCTACATTGTTATTATTATGTGTGAAACGTCTAACCAGTCTAATAGGCAAACTGGTAGCTCGTTGAATCATAGATCACTACCACCTGAGTTCGAATCGCGGTGTGGGCACATCTGAAAAGTGTTTCATCTTTGACAACACTTTTTACCTTTCGAGGTCGCTCGGCCCATTTATCCTAACATGTGCACAAAAGTGGCCGTAAAACATCAATCCTCATCTAATGGGCAGTGATATAGTAACATATTCCTTGCGAGATGATACTATTTGGACTGTAAGATTTAGTGAGCAGTTATTATATAGAGATTTTGTGGCTGGCTGGCCGTCATTATCAGTGCTAAACATTTCAGGTAACCACAATTAAAAGATGATCCCGTATTGATTATAATTGACCTAGGTGACTCTTTCCAATGGTCTTCAATGGTACAGTATATCAGAGTCATTATCGTCACTAATCCATGTTCAGAAAAGTTTAAGCAGCCTGGCTGTAATTAATTAGAAAGGTACAAGGTGAAATTCAAATTAATTTCCTATGTACCATAAAACCAGCTGTGCCTTATCTACCAATGGCTTTAGACTTAGTAAGTTATTTATTTGGACCGTGGTACCTAGTAGACTGGATCAGGTTCTGGATGAAAATATTTAAAATTGATTTGCCGGCTCTGGCTAGAACTTCTGTCTTGGAACGTTGCAGATATTTTTGTTTACTGATTAATATACCATGGCCGGCTTAGTTGTTCTAAGAAGTTGTCATTCCAGTTAACACTAACAGGTAACTCATTTGTCACCTTAAATGTGAACCTGTACCATTAAGTACTACTTTCAACTCTCTTCTGGCTGCATAGCTGAAGGTGCATCATCGGTCGTAATTCCTCTTATTCAACCAAATGCTATGAATTCTGAATAGAGCACTACGCTGCAGACCTCAAAGTTGTGGATTTGATGATGATGATAATTGATGTTTTAAAATGTAGTTTTGTATACATCTCTTAAAACAGGTATTTGGGTTATCTTTTCAACCATTTGTTGGCAATGTAACGACAGAGATCCAGTAAGATGAATCAATGATGATGATTGATGTTTTACAGCCACTTTTGTACACATGGTAGGCTAAATGGGACGAGCGACCTCCAAAGGTAATGAAGCGAAGTCAAAGATGAAACACCCTTCAGATATTCCCACGCCGAAATTCAAACTCAACTGGTAGTGTGATATGTGGTACAACGCACTACCAACTAGACCACGGAGGCGCCCATGTTGTGGATTTGAATGAGACTCATACCTGTGTATGTAGGATGTTTCTCTAGGTAGTCACCCCTCGGCCATATCTCCCGGGAATAACCTGGGTCACGGGGGCAGAACAAATCAACTTAACCAGATCTTCATCTATGGCTGAGTGATTGAATTATCATATGAAAGGTCGCTACTCTGTTGTGGTTTTGAAATCGAGTACCTCCCAAGTTTCTGCTGGACCACTTCACCACTGAACCAGCATACTAACTCCAAAGTATCATAGATGCTATAAAGGCGAACATTGTACCCTGCCCATCTGGGGTGACTGAACTACTTTTATTTTGTAATAATAAGAGATAATTAAAATAAGAATATTATGGATTTGACAAATGATCCTTCGTGTAATTTCATTAATTAAGGCTGGCCCTACAGAACGCCACTCGACAACAACCAGTTATGCTTTAATCAGTCGTGTTATATTGATGATATAACATATTGGTTATAAAGCGGGACAAGAGACTGGGCCAGTCTGGGATGTGTGCCACATATGTTGGTAATGAAGTGCCTCCGTCATCAATATTTCCACCACATCTCTGTAGCATTATGTCAGCCTGTAAATGCCAAGTGACTGGCCATGCTCGGGGAGTGGGAGGTTCAGTATCCAGTAGGCTCTGATACCCTACAAGTAGCTGTGTGGCTCTGATCCTATTACCGCTGTAGTGTTGTTAACCTCTTGGGGCTCAGTCCTCCAATACATCATCACGGCATCCGATAACAAGCCATCTCCACCCCTGAGCCACCACTGATATCGGATCGAGTGATCTTTGCTGGTTGGGAGCTTTTTGTTTTGGCGCTCTGTCAGGAACACGATTGACAGTGTGGCCAGATGTCAAACACATTAACAGGGTGTGTGTGTGTGTGTGTCTCAGATTCCCTTTTTACTCTGGTGTTCGTAAAAATGCTATACTAGCATCAGTTATAGTGATAGATGTCTTGCTAATTCTTCTATTTTTATTGTGTTATAATTAGGATATTCTGTATCCTTTAGCATTTAGGGGGCACCTCCATGGCCTAACTGGTATCGTGGTTGGCCACAGATCTATAGTATCTTGGTTCAAACCCTGGCTGGGCTATGTCAGAAGGGTGTTCATTACTTTTGGAGGTCACTCGGCCCCGTTGAGCCTACCTTGTGCACAAAAATGGCCGTAAAACAGCAACATTTACTTTTATTTCTAGCACATTAGGCTTGCACCTGGGACTGGTGAGACATTACCTGACCGAGAATACATAAGATCTGTTTCGAACGTATGACCTGTCAAATCCAAATTGGAAAACCTATCTAATCAATATTGTTTTTGATGCCATCTACTAATAATGTTGATTATTATGTTCTAAAGCTATGTACAGCAGCGTAGAATGGTATTTATAATTGGTTTTGGCTCTTTCTTAAATACGCATTGTCTCAGCAGGAAAAGTCACTTCTCCGTATTCAGTCCCCTGCAGAATCTGCCATGGTTTTATTGATGAAACATGTGCCAGTTCCTGGGGCACCTCAGTGGTCTAACTGGTAGCGCATTGGACCACAGATCGCTACCACCTGAGTTGGAATCTCGGCGTGGGCATATCTGAAGGATGTTTCGTCTTTGACTTAGCTTCATTACCTTTGGAGGTCGCTCGGCCCATTTAGCCTGCCATGTGCACAAACGTGGCCGTAAAATATCAATCATCAGCATCATCATCATCATGTGCCAGTGCCTGATCCAACACTACTGAAACACACTGTGACAAATGGAACGTTTAGATTCGAATTCACTTGTTTTGCTGTAAAAAGTATGATAAATGTTTATAGAGGAAGCAATTCTCATTAGACAGTGGAAATAGAGGGAAACATCGGGAAAACATGTCCAAGTGTCGTTTGAGGATTCACCACTTCCAGTCAAGGTTACCACAGAGTGAAACACCCTCCTGTTAGGTAATTAATTATAGCTAGACAGAAATGCTGAAGGAAGGAATGTGTGGGTGATTCATAGTGGGATATTTAAAGTTTTCAAGAGATGATCCATTAACTTATTTCACAAACTAGTGGCAGCTGGATTAAATGCGCACTCGCTGTATGATATACTGCTGTTATAACTGCTGAATGGAGGAACTTAGATTTTGCAGTATGTATCTGATAGACAAGATGTCACTCAGGTAGTCAAGTGTCTCGTCATTGTTGAATTCAGAAGTTGTTAGTGAAATCTATGTACTGTTTCACTGACAGTCAATATATATTTTTAATTAAGAATTCAGGTAAGATGATAATATTTTGAAGTATGTGAGCGAGACTATAGTATGACCACCTAGCATTCAATAATGAATGCATTATGCAGTGGTGTATGATAAAATAGATCAGAGCTATTCTTAGCATCCTGAATAATACAGCTAAGACAACTAACTGGTCACCTTCAATACACATACACACACACTGGGAAGTAGGCCTACGTGTCATCTAAACACAGCACTAAAGCTAAATATTTACCATCAGTTGATATATGACAGCTCTACACATATATACAGCCAGTGCTGTGAGCTGTATAATAATTAGTCACCGCCTACATCCTGTCATATGACAATATTATGTTTTGTTCTGTTTCTTTCAATCTGTGCTAAATTAGAAATCTAGGTCGTTTATCATTTATAATTAAGCTAGTTTAGTTGTCTCTTTGTCCGTTGTTTAATAACGTGACAGGGTGATTCATTTATTGTTTGTACAGATGTAACACTTGTTGCTGATAAGTACCAGGGTATTAATGAATAGAATGTATCAATAATTTGGATTTCAATGGGAGTATTAATTTTATAGGGATTTAAATGTTCCTATTAAAAGTAGGAATAACTGCTTGGAATGTACGTGTGTGTGTGTGTGTGTGTGTGTGTGTGTGTGTGTGTGTGTGTGAAAAGCCACTGGACCATAAAATAATAAATCTGGAATACAATCTTTACACGCCTCATCGGTGGTGGTGACTGAATCCAGAGAAAAGGACTTCCTGCAGAAATATGTAATGTACGACTATTCCCTAAAGTCAATACATGCAGAAGCAGCTTCATACATGTGTGCACAACTAATGCTAATAAATACTCTAGATATATGAGCTAGTTTGTTAATACCTACAACTCTTCCATGGAGCAAATCCTGAGATGGCTAAATTTGGGGCAGATCTGTATATATCAGTGCAGACCATCTACACTCTAATCTAGGCCGATATAACTTAAACAGGTGCTTAGCACAACTGTGACCATCAGTTGAAATGTGACTGCTCTAAGCATCTATACAGCCGGTTTTGTAAGTGGTAGGGCGCCTCCGTGGTCTAGCGGTAGCGTGTTGGACCACAGATCACTACCACCCGTGTTTGAGTCTCAGCGTGAGCATATCTGAAGGGTGTTTCATCTTTGATTTGCGTTACTTTGCATTACCTTTGGAGGTCGCTCACCCCATTTAGCATACCATGTGCACAAAAGTGGCTGTAAAACATCAATCATCTTGTGAGCGGTATAATAAATAGTCAGAGGTAATAAAAGTGAAAAACCAGAAAGAAAATAAAAAACTCACCCATTGATGTTAATTTGATGACTAAGTGTTAGTGATGCATACTGTTATTTCAGTTTTGTAATTTTATAGTTCGTTATCAACAAGCCTGACAATAATTATCTTTTTCTTGTCTTCTGCAGATATATTCCCATCTGCGGTACTACACGTGTCCTAACGAGCAACGGTGGATTGTGAGGATCTTATTTATCGTTCCAATATACTCATTCGACTCGTGGATCAGTCTGATGTTCTTCAGCAATGACAACTATTATGTCTACTTCAACACGATCAGAGATTGTTATGAAGGTAATTCGATTGTTCGCTGTATGTGCGCACTAATGGAACTATTAAGTTACTACATATGGCATACCTTATAACAGTTTTATCATACATGTCCAAATGTCAGTCAGTCAACTGGAGCTAATCAAACAGTTGTGTTCTGTTTTTATTAAGTAATCCTTGAAAACACTAGAAGACTTTTATATTGTTAATAGTGCCCCTAATTTTAAGAACTTTTTATATAAAACTTCGCTAGTATGTGCTAGTAAGTTTTAGATGACTTACTCCAAATACTGAATTGATAAAGAAGCCTTTGTTCGTACTTGTAGTGGCTGGTGTTTTTGGTCACTGTACAGATGAAGATAACTTTATTAACTGGGTTACTAGAAATACGCGGTATGGGGCTGGTTGAATGACAATATTAATGGCCAGTGTTCTTATTCTTTGCAAGGTTCTCCGTGTACTGATTGATTCAAAATTCTAATCAACTGAATGCTCTTTAACCAAGAATTGATGAAATGTACATGTATGTGCGCTCACACACACACAGAATCACACTTATGCTTCTATTTTCTACTAGTTCTAGTCACCAAACACGCTGTATGCGCTAACATTTTGTGTTCTTTGTTATAAAGGGTGGAGTGTTCAGTACTATACTATATATAGGTTTTGGTTTACAGGTAACTGATTACACATTACAGTGACGTTCTTGAATAAAGTTCAGTAATTTGTTCATTTGTCTTCTTTCAGCGTTTGTTATCTACAATTTCCTTAGCCTCTGCTATGAGTATCTGGGAGGTGAGAGCTCCATTATGTCCGAAATCAGGGGCAAACCTATACAGTAAGTGAACCATTTGTTTTCGTTTGACTTTATTTGGCCTGCCCTAATGATGACTGATTGTGGTGGTTTATTTGGTTAGGCCTTGTGATAACTGATCCGGTTAATTTATTTGGTCTGGCCTTCTAATCATTGAATGTATTGTTTTATTTAACCCTGGTCTTATGATAACTGTTTGGGCTAGTTTATTAAGTCTGGCCTTATGATGATGGATTGCCCTGTTTGACATTTGCGTAGAAGTAACTCCACCTAGCATAATGTAATTGACAGAATGTTTGTGTTCTTGATATGTATTAGACTTTCCACATCAGTCATTTTAAAGTGTGTGTGTGTGTGTGTGTGTGTGTGTGTGTGTGTCTACTTAAATGAAATGGGTGTGTCCTACATTATGAATTTTAGTAAATATATTTTAAAACATTATATAAGATTAATGTGTAGTTCTAATACCTTATGGGAAAAGGAGATGCATAATTTTTGTACTGTGTGTGCATGTGTGTTTGTGTATGTGTTATAATAATGCCTTAATTCTGTACTAATAATACTGTGACATTCCTATAGATCAAGCTGGGTGTACTGTACCTGTTGTCTGACTGGTCATCAATATACCATTGGATTCTTGCGGTTTTGTAAACAGGTTAGTCATATAGTATAATGTCTTGTTATTCTAATGTTTTAAAAATATTCTACCGAATGAATTCCACATTTTTCACTGCCTTTTTATATGGGAATTCTGAAACTGAGCTGTTAAGGTACAAGATTGATAAAGCTATGCTTGGTTAAGTACTAATTTCTAGTACTTCTATCTAGAGGTAATTCGTTGTGTCATTGGTCCAGGCACACAGATTAATTTTCCATCTTAGATTCAATATCTTTCATAACAATCCAGAAATTGAATTTCTTGGCTCACAACATTGTGGGTAGAATGCATTAAATGACTCTGCCATCTCAAAACTGGAGATGTCAAATGAAACTTGGATATAATACAGCCATTGGGTTATTTCTAGTATTCAGCCAGATCTTTGCTAGCATGCTGCAGCTCCTCATCAATAAAAGACGTCAGCAGATCATCTCACTTCCATAGGAGGTTACCCACTTACCATTTATTCCATGTGTGATCAGTGCTGAGGTTAACTGAACAATCAATCACTCACTCACACACACAAAGGGGCGCCTCTGGTCTAACTGGTAGTGCGTTGTATCACAGATCACTATCACTTGAATTCGAATCTCGGCATGGGCATATCTGAATGGTGTTTCATCTTTGACTTTGCTTCATTACCTTTGTGGAAGTCGCTCGGCCCATTTAGCCTACCTTGTGCACAAAAGTGGCCGTAAAACATCAATCATCAATCACTGGGTTAAGGCAACTTTTCCTGCCTTACTACAGCTGCAGGTGGTCTATCATGACAGTGGCTCTCCAAACGTAATCATATATTATGTTATTATCATTGTTGGATAGCAACTGAAACTAATTATTGCTAAAAATCTGACTATATTAACTACCCACGCTTAGAGTACTGGTTGACATATGTTTGGAATCAATCTGGATTTTATTGCAGCCAATGACAAATGAATTGTTAACTTAAAGATCAGACTTGGTTGCAGAATGCCTCTTTGTTTAACATAGTACATCCTGTGTACCAAGAATTTAGTGCTTTTCATTTAGTCCAACCTGGCAGCACCTAAAAATCCATGATAGTTATGGAGAGGTCTGATGATAGGTGAAGACAATCCTGATAGTGAATATGTGATCCTGAGACATTAGAAAACGTGGAATAGCACAATCCAGATTGATAGTGCTATAATTATATTATATTTTTATGGACTTGTAGAAATGGGTTCAGTGTCACTTGTCATATACCGGTAATAAATTTATTTAATCCTGTTGCTCCCCAGGAAACTAACCATTCTATCAGAAGGGATATGTGCGTTTATCATTAAATTCATATTGAATACATTGAAAAGTGCTATGATACACCTGATGGTTTATACGTTATAGAATGCCTGGTTGTTTTATTATGTTAGGGTACACCTGGTTGTTTTATATGTTATATTACACCTGGTTGTGTTATATGTTGTATTACACCTGGTTGTTTTCTGTTATAGTTTGCCTGGTTGTTTTATCTATTACAGTATGCCTGACTGTCTTATATGTTATATTACACCTGGTTGTTTTATATGTTATAGTATTCCTGGTTGTTTTATATGTCATGGTACACCTGGTTTTATATATAAGTTCTAGTACTTCTGGTTGTTTTATTATGTTAGGGTACACCTGGTTGTGTTATATGTTATATTACACCTGGTTGTTTTATATGTTATAGTATTCCTGGTTGTTTTATATGTCATAGTACACCTGGTTTTATATATAAGTTCTAGTACTTCTGGTTGTTTTATATATTATAGTAAACCTGTTTATTTTATCATTTTAATTAATCTCTGTTTCTCTGTCATCTAATAGCTTATTTCAGTGTATAATGTTTGAAATCTTAAAACAATATTGAAATATATCCACATTTAGTATTTTGTTGAATTTTCTTATAAATTTGGAGTAACAAACACAAGAAGGTATGGTTAAAGTGTGGTAGAAAGACGGTGCATGTATAACTTACTAGAGAGGGGCTAATGGTTGAGAACAGATAAAAGTAGAAACTTTTTGTGTCATGTTGTATGCTATCTATGACAGATTGCCATTACTTATTTTTTCTGTAATGGGGGAGGAGCTTCATTCCGAGAATGAAATATGTGAAAACCTACAGCCTGTCTACTAGTCTATCAATCAAAAATAATCTACGGCTTCTTTCTTCAATGGCTATTGTTACATATTATTTCATACAAATTTATTTTGAGTTGTAACTGTCATACAATGATACATACTGGTATATTAAGGGCAGTGTATGCGTTGCTTTTGTTATTAACAGATATGATATTATGTTTGTTGGTTTTGTCAAATGTCTACAGTAAGAGGAAATGGACAATTCTGTTGATAATGGGCAAGTGTAAGTGACAGACAGAGAAATAGAGAGACAAACACCGTGACAGACATACAGCCATGGTCGCGCGCGTGTGTGTGTGTGTGTGTTCCCAAGTGTGTGCACAGAGAGAGAGAGATCAGTAAGGGTAATCCACGACTGACTTATGATTCATCAGCATTAAATTTGTTTAAAGAAATTACACTGTATAATGCTAGTTAATTGTGAAATGGGATAAAATATTGTTTATCATTAATGTGGCCATACATAATCACACGGTGGCTGCATTACATGGCAGCTACCCATAACCCACCCACACCATAGTATTAAACTTAGACACACCTTGAAGCCGTAGAACATGTCTCATCTATTCTCAGTTGTTTGTATGTATGTATGTGTGTGTGTTTATATATATATATAAGATGATGATTTTTTTATGTTTTACGGCCACTTTTTGGCACATGGAAGGCTAAATGGGCCGAGCGACCTCCAAAGGTAATGAAGCAAAGTCAAAGATGAAACACCCTTCAGATATGCCCACATCGAGATTCAAACTCAAGTGGTTGTGATCTGTGTTCCAGCACACTACCAACTAGACAACGGAGGCACCCTGTATATATATATATATATATATGTGTGTGTGTGTGTGTGAAACATAACCTCGAAACAAGAAATTTAATAGTGCCTCACTTAAGCACTACAGAATAACAGTGTTAGCTAATTGGTTTTCTCCACCTGGCTATTGTTGACTTACTTAATATGACTAGCACTAGCAGTACATTGGTGTATGTCTCTTATATATTAACCTCCCCCCTCTCAATTCAGTATATGTATGTATAGATCTATGTTTGTGTGTGTCATGTATGTTTGATAATATCTCTAGAATGTGAGATCGTATTTGACATCATTGCGCTTATAATTAGCTCAGATTCTAATCACATATGTTACATGTTCATTTTCACTGAATATTTATTTTTTAATATCCTATTCTAGATTAATGAGAAATATATCATAAATGTATATATACTCATAATTGTATTCATTTGTTGGAATTTTTTCAGCCTTTGTCAACGTATTATTATTATTGTGGATATGGACATTTTGTAGATATTCAGTTGTGGTGTTTTGTGTTTGAGCAAGACTCTAATCTTAATGAATATTCGTGGAGATTATTCAAATTAATAGAATATATCTGTGTTGATGTGATAAGTAGTCTATCAAATGTGCAATACAAGATTTTGATTATTAGTCAGTCAGTGTAATTTTGTGTAGTATGTCATTTAGTTACTGTATGTTTGATGAGTCATTATGGGCCTCAAATGAAAATATTGGCTTTTGAACACACAATTTACTGCCGGTATAAATAGGCATTACTGTCATAGATAAATAACCACAAGTGAAACCCATGCATGTCGAAGTCAAAGCAGTCTTCACAAATATCTCAAACTGAAAACAGAATGTGACAGTTTAATAATATAAAAGAAAACAATCTGTGATACAACTATGTTTTGTGTTAAGTTGTTCTGTTCTTAAAGTTGATGCAAAGAATTGATATCTAAAAATATGATACACTTGTGATTGTCTGTGTCCCTGTATATGACACAATTGGAGGAATCAGGGTGTTATCATCTGCATTATTTCATCATTCCTTATATCGTTGAAATGTTCTTCATCAGCCAAACAAGAGTGTGTATATATATATTTTTTTCTTCTGTATGTAGAAATTACAAAGCAGTATCCACTCTTGTGAAACCTCTAACATCTAGGTTGCCATGGGAGCTGTCACAGGTAATGACGTGATTTAGATGAGTTCTGACCAGCTGTCTTACAGACTCAACAGTACGATTGCAGACAGATAACCCTTTTTTGTCACACTGGCTGTGATTTAGCTACGTTTTTCAGTGGTTCATTGTAAAGAGATTGGTTGAATGGTGTGGATTGTTGCGGAATTGGGCAGCTATAATTAACACATCGATATATGTTACTCTGCCTGGGGAGTTGACAATAGCACCGAATGCTACAGGTCCTCACCATGAGGGGAACTTCTAATGAGAGGATGGTTTGTAACTGAAATCAGAATATCAGCTCTTCAAATCAATAGAACTACGTCCAGGTTGTGGATTTGAATCTGATTCACGCTTCTGTTTGTGGGTTTTGTTTCCAGCAGAAGATACCCCTCGGCTGCTTTGACACTGCTGAGGCTGAACAATTCAAATCAACTCCGGATCGTGGGTTCCAATCTGCCTCATGCTTGTGTCTGTGGGATTTTTCCCCCTGGGCAGATGCCCTGAGATGGCTGTATAATGTCTCCTGTGACCAGCTCCAAGACTAAATAACGCGCCATGTAACAGTCAAGCTGGAATCATAGATTAAATGATAAACGTATAGAAATATATCTTGACACCTTGAATTTAGGCGTCAGTATATAACAAATCAGAAATGTTAAATGTGTCATTATATTTTGATGTATTAACATGTTCAGTGAAGTGCCCCCCCATCACTGACCTATGTGTCATTGTTCTTTTTTTTTTACTGTGTGGTTGATTATCAACCACACAGTAAAAAAAATTGAACAACTTAATTACAATTACCATAATGGTTTGTTAAGTTGTTTGTATCTGATTGATGAGTCGCTGTGGTGAACCAGCTCTAACTAATTCGTTCTCTTCCAGGCAACGCTCCAGTTCTGTATCATCAAGCCAGTGATGGCTGTCATCACGCTGATACTACAAGCATTTGGACTTTACAAAGATGGAGACTTCTCGTGAGTATATACATTGCTTAATGGCTTACAGTTAAAACCCTTTTGTTAATAATAAGTTAATGTGACAGATGTTGTTGTTGTTTTGTTTGTGTTGTTGCTACTACTTTGTCATTGTTGTTGTTATTTGAACTGTGATATATAACCTGCAAGATTGAATACAGCAGAAGTGATTCCTTTAATTATTTATTTACTGTTTAAAAATCAGATAGAATTTATTTTATTTAGTAACTATGCTAATTCATATAGCTTTTATTATCATCTTTTTATATAATATTTGTGCTATTTGGCTCTTTTAGGGTTAATTAGAAATGTTGTAATTGTCATTATATCACATTTTAAATACATATTTTAATACTTAATTGTACATTTTTTACAGTGTTAATTTTAAGAAATATTGGGTAATCTCCACACTTGGTAGAATTATTGAATATGGAGTACCATCAATTCTCTCTTAACTAAAAGCTCTTGGTTAACTGCAGATTTGACTTCCTGAAATACGGAAATAAATAGTTGATTTCTCAGTTAACCTTATTCACTTGTTCCAAACAAATCTGGCATAATTCACCTTTGACCAAAATGTATAGCAAACAATACTGTTTTGGTAGTCACTCTTTATAAAGGCACTAATCATAGGTTAATCTGCTGCATTTGTGAGTTATGTGTACATCATCTCAATTTGGGAAAGATGGTATCATTCTTCAATATTTTGGCACTGTTTTGCCTAAGGCTGTTAGTGTTACACATCTTTATTTTAATCAGCTGCTTATGAATCTTGAAGTACAAAACAACAACACTGCAACCATGAACTAATAATGAACCATTTGTCATTTAAAGAGGCTGATGCACAATTAAGAGCAACAAAGAGCTTTGTTGCAGCTGTGTGCCAATCATTTGGTGTTCTTTTATTTATGAGTTGAGAAACTGTTCACATATTTTAAAGAGGTCAGTATGTAACAAAATGTTCTGTACACCATTGGGCCATATATATATATATATATATATATATATATATTATGACCCAATGGTGTCGAGAACATTTGGTTATATTGACCTCTCTCTCTCTCTCTCTCTATATATATATATATATATATATATATATGTGTGTGTGTGTGTGTGTGTGTGTATTACAAAGCTCTGTCTGTTTGGACCTCTGCTGTCATGAAAAGGTGGTGGTCAAACGTGGATTGAATGTGTTTGGATTGGGAAGGGGTGTTGTTAAATGACTAAGGACAGCCTACTCTGATTAATGACATCACTGTCTCTCTAGTCCAAGATTTTTTTTTTTTTTTTTTTTTTTTTTGATTCGTAAGTTAATTAATATACAGGAGAAAGTAACTGTGGTGTTCGTGTTTGGAGTTAAAAAGTCTAATGTCTGTGTTGTGGCTGTTACAGTTACACATTGGTTTTTTTTATTGGTTTAACACTGTTTTTGTTAATTAAGTGAAATATGTTGACACAACTGTGTTAAATTAGTGTGACAAGAATATTATTTCTGGTAAACTATGAACGTTTTTGGAAAACGTTCCGTGTGACTTTATTACAAACTGACTGAAGTACACCATATGTACACTATTTTTTCCAGGATTTTGCAGGCTTAATTATACATTTCAGTAGGTATTTTAAGTCAAAATAACATAGAAAGCTTTCAAGGACATTGTACTAACCGTATTAACATAAAAACTTAAAACACTCTGCATATATATATATATATATATATATATATATCAATCACACAAAGACTCACAGAGATACACATACATTCAAACTTAATTATTATCTGTAATTATTAATCAAATATTGTTTATTATGATTCAGTATATTTTCTTGTCAACTTTTTAGTACTGGTGCTCAGCCAGACCACCAGTAAAGAAATTAGATATTTAGGGTGGGTGGGTATATCACATTCAAAAGCACTCACTAAATGTTTGGACTGACCAAATCATGCGTTATATTTTGATTTATCTAGTTGTTTGGTTTCCTGCCATAGCAGTAGATATTAATGGTGTTTCCTGGATGTTTTTTGTTTCGGAACTTGTCCTGTACTGACAGACTTTATGTCTGACTAGCACAACACAACAAGACAAGGTCTGGAGTGTGTCTTAACTAGTTCAATCACTGTTTTATGTCTGCCTTACAGAACGGATTTTTTCTTGTTGTTTTGCAAAAAAAAACAATATTCAGTTCGTTTGCTGTCAGAAACGTAATTTTCCATTCACTTCAGTAACAATACTTTATGCTTTAATCATTTTCAAAGCGTAACTTTTAGTACAGTCGTTGATTTTCACATGTTAAAGGAAATTTTTCAATTTAATTTGCTAAAGAGACTGGAAGATTATGAGTTCCTAGAACTTTTTTAGATAGACAGTTAGTGTGCATAATAATAATAATAATACTGTTTTGTGATTCAGTGTGGCTCAGTGTTAAGACTTAAGGTTTTGGACACAAAATTAGAAAGTCATTGGTTTTAATCCAATAACCAACTGATGGATTTTGACAGTATGTGGTTGGATGCTGGTGGATTATTGTCAGTTGGTTGCCTGTGACTGATGGTTATATAGAAACAATATACCTCATAGGGTGTTGATCATGATGCCATATTGTACAGTTCACACACACACACACACACACACTACAGGATATCTCTCTTTGTGTTGTCCAGGGCGTTTTGATGGTGTAGTGGTTAGAGTACTCCACTGCGGGCCTCAAGGTTCTGGGTTCAATTCCGAATTGCCCCTCAGTCATATGTCCCACAGGTATGACCAGCACAAAACTGAAATAACTCAACAATGACATTGTGTTTATAATATTAATAAGGTTGTTGGTGGCAGACATTTAAAGGGACCTCTCTAAAGTGTGATATTTTGTCAACAGAATTAGATCTTCTGGTTATCAAGCTTATTTTGTTTAGTTTGAATCTCAGGATTACTTAAAAATTAGTCAGTTACCTGTCCCAAGTGTAACCAGTATTGATATTAATCAAATCACTCACTCACTCCCTCACTCACTTTAGTATCAGTATTATTTTTAAGCAGCAATTTCATTATCCGTAATCTGTAAAGAGAATATCATGCTAACCGAGTTGTTTTATGAGGTCAGGTGAGTTGTTCAGTATGTAATAAGTGTCACTGCTTAGTGTTCTGTTATAATAAATAAGATATACTGGTACCTATATCATTGAATATTGGTTGGTTCGGTATGTTGTATTTTTGTTTGTTGGTCTGTTCGGTGTACAAGATACACCTTTACTGGCAAATAAAGGTCGGTTTAGTTTGTCGTATTTTTAAATCAATTTATATGTGACTATAATGTACATGATTAAGTATAGTGCAATAATGATATTTAACCAATATGCTAACTTGCATAATCCTTTTTAAAAATTACTTTAACAATCATCATATAATTTTGGTTGGTATTGTTAGTAGCAATTTTTATTCACAATTTCCAATCATGATAATAATAATGAGATTTGAAAGTTAAAATTTATTAATATAACATACATACAATGTGGAAATTGTGGGACCAGTATAGCATGTGCTGTCTTTCTACTAGCTGCTACAATTAGTATTATTATCAGAACACGGGAAATATGAAACAGATTAATTTGGCAATGAGGAGCAATGTTATGATTATCAGTACATAGCAGAATACAAACTGGCTATCCAACAGTGTAATTGATGGAACTAGAACTGTATTTATGAAACATTTCAGAAACATGGTTGTGGTTGGAATTAATCAGTCATTTTTGGTGCTGTTTCGAAGCTGCACATACATTTGTACCTATCAAGTTTTTATGCAAAATAACAAAACTACGAGCAGAATAAAATTTAACAATATTGACTTGAAAAGCATAATATGGCTCGTATCAGCAGAACATTTATTAGCAGCTACAGGTAATTAATGTTGGCATAGAATTTAGCATGATAATCACTCTTTGGAATTAATAATTCTTCCCAAGTATGTACTTACAATAGGTGTGTGTGTGTGTGTGTGTGTGTGTGTGTGTGTGTTGTAGTAGTAGTAAATAAATATAAGCAGTAACATATAGACACACTGAAAGTCGAATTAAGAAACCACCCAAGGTGCTACCTTAAATAATTTAAAGGAGATTATTCTAGTCTGTTAACCAAGATGCTAGATAATTTAGAATACAACAAATTTTATAGTCACCTTTTATCATGATTAATATAATAAAATATGCATAAATATTCATGTAAAGGAATTGTCTGTTTTATATTTAGTTTATTGTTATTTTTTATGGAGAGCAGACATGTTCTGTTATCAGATTTTGGGATATTTCCAGTTTGCTAAAGACTACTGTTCACTGTTTTCTTTATTATCTGATCTGAGAGGATGTCATAAAACACAGTGAAAACTTCGCTTTACCTCCATATTACAGGTAATCTCACTTTGTCTAGATTAAAGCTTGCTCGTTGTTATCACTATTATAAAGCTACATACCTGTAGTTGAATTTGCTTAGGGCTATTCCAGTTATAACTATATGGGGGTTATGAGTCGCAATTTTATTAATAATACACGGGTGATGGGGTCTGAGCAATAGAAGAATTATGGTTGGTGGGTAGACTAGAAAAATAATAATTATTGTTGGTCCGTTTTGTACAGATTTATGTATGGTGTTGGGTGAGTGTCAGTAAATTGAATACAAAGAAGAAGAAAAAATGAATACTGTGTATATTTTATGTAGAATCACGAAGAAATGAATCTCATCAGAGATAATGTAACAGCTTAATACTGAAAAACATTGTTTTAATTTTGTCAGTATCATCATGAACAGTAGTGACATATGCTGTATGTGCAATAAATGTTTGTGGTATGTTATGGTCAGGGAATGACAAAATCTATGAAATAATTTTATTACAAAATGAGACTTCCCATTGTGAACACTCCTGTAATTTACTATACACTGCTGGAATTAATAGAGACTTTTATGTAACTTCATAAGAATTTAAGATCTCTGGATTAACTTCATCTACTTGATGAATTATTATCATGTGAACACAATACTATTGTTTTTCCCCTAAGATGAATTTTCAGTGTTCCAGCTAGGTTTTGAAAAGTACAGGGTGTAGTTGGCAGATGGAGGGCTCTTTTACACTCGAAAGATATTTTTGAGGGCACATCATTTGAAATCAAATTTTTAGTTAACTTTGGCATTTAGTTAATATTCATGAAATGGAGCTTGTGACAGTATCATAATTACCAATAACACCGGGCATCCTATAAATACACAGGGCGCAAATAAAACATACAGGGCCCAGTTAAATAGGGGCAGGGCGTTGCACCACCGTGTAATGGCCTAGCTGGAACACTGATTTTATTCCCCGGATATGTTTGAATTAATGCCATCAAGGCCACAATGTATTTGCCTATTCAGACCTTTGAACCTGAATTTTTTATGGCCAAATAGTCCACTTGGATACTGCATACTATCATAAATTATCTGGGGGACAATATAATGCCAAATGCTGAAATAGGCAATTCTTTCAAGGGACAATATATCCTTATACTTCAGTTTGTAAGTATACAACAAATCACAAACTAAAACACACTCTAGGATAAATATTATTACAAATGCATACTTCTAGAAAGCTAACATGGATTAATCTGGAAAAAAATGTATTATAACTAACTTTGTACATGGCATACAAAATGAGACTACTTGATAAAATTAGTGCATTTCATATACAAATGTCATATTTAACAGGGAATATTAGAGTGAACTAATTTTTCATTTTGGATGGTTGGTGTAGTAAAATATTAAAACTTGGGTGGCGGTATAGGAAAAAAAATAATTGTGGGTCATGGGGGTAAACAAGGATGCCTCCAGTAACTCCCATACAATTATTTCTGGAATAGCCCTTATATAAATTTTCTTTTAATTAAACACATTTCCTACTTATGTATGCTCCATCCTGTTAAACAAATTTATACAAACTTTAATACATTTGTCTACTCGAGTAAAGTTCAAGATCAACTCATTGTGTATGATGCATGTTGTGAGATGTAATATGTTCACTGTTGTAATGCAGCAGTTAGTACACTGTACTGCAGTTTGTTAAATTGTGGAATCTAATCATGAATCTGTTGGATATTTCATTCAATTATCTCATTTCAGTCATACATCTGAAATGCAATGAAGCTAACATTAAATAAATCTGATCACTCCATTGCTGGTAATAATAAAAATGAAGTACCTGGTAGTATTATTTAATGCCAAAACCAGGAGATTGCCGAGAGACAATTTTGTAAAAGAAATTGATGTAAATGTGTGTGTGTGTGTGTGTGTGTACTCTGATACCATTGTTGTTGAAGCACTGTGCTTGAAATCTTCTGGTTTTTCAAATCCGACTCAATATCTCTGTTTGTGGAATTTTCAGTAGGAGGTAATGATCAAGGGGACAACATTAATTACAGAACTTAACTATGATTACAGAACTGTGACTACAGAACCAACCATGATTTTCTTATAGATCAGCATGGCAACATATTTAACATTTCTCCTGCTTACCCGTCTGCTGCATCTATGTATATGTATTATTACATTGCGTTTAAACTGTAGCCGTTAGAGATTGCCTAACCTATAGTCATGTTCTGTATTGTCTTATCTGTTTACAGACCTCACGGTGGTTACCTGTACATCACCATCGTCTACAACATCTCCATCAGTTTGGCTCTCTACGCCCTGTTTCTGTTCTACTTTGCCACCAAAGAGCTCCTACACTCCTACGATCCTGTGTTGAAGTTCCTCACCGTGAAGTCGGTGATATTCCTCTCCTTCTGGCAGGGTGAGTGAGAAATGGCTATTGAATTCTAAGCTGCATCATAAACGTTATCAGTACAGAAGGTGAATGTTTTAGTTTGAGGACAACTGGATATCTGTCCTCATTCAGTTTGGTTTGCGCAACAAACAAATTTCAGCGGAGAGTGCCACTGAATGGCATCTGAGATATCCAATTTTCAGAACATTTCTTGGATCTGAACTTCTGGAACCTTCAAGTATCCCAATATCATCCTCGGCTAAGAGTCTGCATGTCTTCTCTTTGAAACATTGTACAAAAACTAATTGTGGCAAGATTGTCTACAATTTGTAGACAACCTTGCCACATTTAGTTTTTGTATTTTTTCAATCTTCTATAGTACTCACTCATGGGTCTGTGTTTGATACCTATATGTATTAAGTATCTAAATCTCTGACCATCATGATGATTGATGTTTTACAGCTACTTTTGTGCATCTGGTAGGCTAAATGGGCCGAGTGACCTCCAAAGATAATGAAGAGAAGTCAAAGATGAAACAACCTTCAGATATGCCCACACCGAGATTCAAACTCAGGTGGTACTTATATGTGGTCCAATGTGCTACTAGTTGCACCATGGAGACACCCGACTGACTATACCATGGATTACAATTATCATCCGCCTATTAGTACTTCCTATTCCCTTCCCTGGTTAACACTTGCATTTAAATGTTAGTCTACTTACCAAACATTCACTGGAGTATCCAGTATATTATCTTTGATTGGATACTCTAATAGTGCAGTAGTTAGAGCACTGCATTGCATACAGTGAGATCATTGTTCGAATCCCAGTGAGTAACCTATGATTTGTGGCATATTTTCCTAGAGAGTTGCTGTTCGGCCTTGTGTCCTAAGTCTAACCAGTTTCGAGGCTAAACAAACCGCAGATTCACCCTCGTGTACAAGGCTACTTATTTGTCTAATATTGTCATCTGTTATTTTAAATAGCCTGATGCATGCAGCTTGCAAATACAAAGTTGACTGGATGTGAAATGTTAGCAGCAGGATTCTGTGTCAAAACAGTACTGAAATATATCGACTGAAATATAAGACAGCTGCCTCCACTGTTTTGTAGATACTTTGTATAAGCAGCAATTTTACATAAAGGTCTGGCTTGAATAAGGAATTTACTCAAATGTTTGTGTCCATTGGCATTGATGTGCAAATTATGAGGTCACTGTCTGTTACCATGAGATATAAACACAGATGAGTGTTCAGTAATCTGTAAATATCACAATTTAACGAAGGAATTTGGTCACAGGGTGATTGTTTATGGCCACTTATTAACTAATAATTATTGATGTCACTGTCAATCATGTCATACACATCTTGTTTTTGCATATCATTATCATTTATCATTAATCCTAATTAACAATTCATACTCAATTTGGGTGCACCAATGGTGCATAGTTAGAGTTCTCTGCTAGAAACTTCCAGATCGGGATTCAAATCTAAGCCATATCTGTGTTTGTGAACTATTTCTCAAGAGAGTGACCAGCACTGAGTTTAAACAAACAATTCACTATCTCACTGATACTAAACTTCTTTAACCTAGAATAGAACTTTTATCCATACTGGCAGAACAAGCAGATGTTATAGTGATATTTGATTAGTTATTTTTACAAACAATTAATTATACCCATACTTGTAGCACTAAAAATAATTGTAGTCATACTTTTGTGAGTAATCCCTCTGTTGCTATACTAAAATATTCGCATTATTTTTCAATCTTTTGTCAGGTATGTTATTGGCCATTCTTGAGAAGGCAGGTGTCATCAATCCACTGTACTCTGAAGAAGGTCTGAAGACAGCTGGCGTTGGTACGGTGGCTGCAGGTTATCAGAATTTCATCACATGTGTTGAGATGCTACTTGCTGCCATAGCTCTTCGCTTTGCTTTCCCTTACAACCTGTACGCCCAGGAGACAGTGACACATGGTCGTACCGTCTCACTGCAGAGCATCTCCAGCAACCTCAAGGAAACGATGAACCCAAAAGATATAATGGCCGATGCAATTCACAATTTTCACCCACAGTACCAGCAGTACACGCAGTATCAGCAGCATGGTGACGTGAAAGGTCCCTACGAGGATCTAGATTACTACAGCGACCGAGATGCCACATTCCAGTCACGCGAGGCCTCGCCACCAGGAATGCAGCAGTCATACCAGCAGTCAAACGGCATCATGGGACCACCAACTGTAGGTGGCGCCGTAAGTACATCGGCAGCCGCAGCCGGAGTCGGGCAACCCACCGCCTCTAACGCGACCATAGGTAACAATGCCTTACGACAGCCAAATGGCAACACAATGAAAAAGGGTAGTAGATTTAATGAAAAGACAACACTGTTGAGTGACGACGAAGAATTCCAATGACTATTATCCAAATGATTGCCCTACACAACCACTGGAAGGTGCTGTTACCAGCAGCGTTGTGTGAGAATTATCCCCTGTTCTCACGACCAGTTTTGGTTTGGGCAATCATTTGGTTACTATGATCTCATATAGGCTTGCATGCTTCTAGATGGGGATGCTAGCTGTATATGTAGCTGAACCCAGCATGGATTAATTTGTTGTACTCTATATACATATATATATATATATGTGTGTGTGTGTGTGTGTGTTCTCTTTTGTGGATCCTGCAGTACCAGTGCCAGCATGAGTCATCGTGGTCTTTTATCATTTCTTTATCATGTTCCATATTTTTGTATTTATTTTCACCGCATTTCTGTTTTACTGACTTGCCGTTTCAGCTCCAGTGTTGTGATGTTTTCATTTGTTGCACTACTTCACTCACTCTGTCTCTGCACGTAATCCCTGGCATAGAATTGGTTTCTTAGTAATTTAATCAGCATTCTATATGTTTTGTTTAATGTTATTCGTGGCCGTCATTGGAATTTATTCAGATCACAAGCCATTAATGTGATAAAGTCATCCTGATGCAGCAGAGTCTAAGTCAGTTATAACAAGGTCATAATTATCTGGTCACAAACTTTGTTGCAAACATTTCATTCGTGGCCATTCATTTTTGGCATATTTTGTGTATTTTATTTCACCGATTTGATCCACAGTCGAAATTTCACTTTCATGTATTTGCTATCATCTCAGGAGATATTAGCACTAGCACTTGATTTCTTAAATGAATAATTAACTAGGGCCATTTTAAGCTTTGCTGAAATGGGAAGAGCATTATACGGAACCAGAAGCATTTCAAATCATCCGAATGGAGCATTCCAACTGCCGGTGTCTACTCCGGTGTGCAGATTATGGCTTACAATAGCTCAGACAAAAACTGACGAGTTTGACTACGAACAAACTCTGATGGTCGTGTGACCCGACACCGGTTGACACACTTTTAGTGAGTGTACGAGTACTTACAATTCAGCATCATGGTATCAAGCATTTGCTGAATCTTTATTTGAGAAGGTCACCACCATGTTATGTTGACTTTGATGCTTTTCACGTACCTAGACATGTTTGATGTGATATATTATTAATTTTGATCACAGACCATATTGAATGTTGTCACTGTTATACCTGCCGCCCAATGTCAGCAAGCTTTTGTGTGAAATGTCAACTCGTTTTACGTAACTGTTTGAAAAAGATCTGTAGATTGTATCAGTTTGGTGGTGAATCACTCTGTTCTGTGTTGGTGATGTTATTGCTGGCAGTTTATCAGATACATGTAGGGCTATAGCGCCCTGTCAGTTTATTACCATCTACTTTTATTAATAATCCTTTGTAGTGAGTGTTATTTTGTAGCGAGTGTGGATATTGAATGATTTAGTTCAGCTAGATGCTGGCATATTTCACGCCTGAATATGATATTACAGAGCTCATACCATTTGAATTGCATGTGTGTGTGTGTGTGTGTGTGTGCAAGTGCATGTACGTGCTGACATGAATGTCTCTACCCTTGTACAAACATATACATGTATGTATGGACACCTGGCGGGCCAGATAAGGTAAGCATTCAGACAAATATAGAATAAAAAACCCTATTTGGACCGCATGTACGAGAAGAAAACCCCTGTAATGACTGTTATGTGGGGAAATAGTAACACTGATCCTGTCTTGGATGATGGGACGACTAATATTTCAGTATGTTGTCTTTTATCAATCTGTTGGGTGTTTATTAGGAGTATACTCCTCAGTATAGTATATAATTATTGTATTACCTTTCTTCAAGTAGTGTATTGTTGCTAGAATGATTAATGCCAAAATCTGCTACAAGTTGGCATTCCATTATCATTACCCCCAAACACCTGAATATATAGCTATCATTTTGAATACGCCTGTTTGGTATTTATCTCACCTTTTCTGTTGAGTGGCAGCACAAAGTCGTACGCAAGGTCAGGTATATAATGATAGCTCTTAGGTATGCCTATAGTCTCAGCATCATCCGTTAAGCTTCAGAATGTGAAATAAAATGTGACCATAATGCTACAGTGTAGTTGAATCTCATTCAGCAGTCAGCGAGTCTTAGATAATAAAAGGTTTGGGTTTATTTGAAATCTGTATACGTTTCTCAGCTATGGTAATCAAGTGGCCATTTTATTTGTATTTTTCAGATGTAGTATTTATTGAGTGATAAACTGACCACATTCCTGTACTTAGCACCAACACATTAACACATCGCACCAAGTTCACAAACTTTACTACTACTATTATTATTACTTTCTTATTACTATTGTGGAAATATTCATCTTTTTACGACTAGCATATTATCAGAGCCTATATACAATATTGTTTTTTAAAGATTTATTTCATTCACTTACATGGAGAAAAATTCTTATTGTTGTATATAGTTAATGTCTGTACATAAATTACATCGTAAATATTCACACAAGTCATAGGCATGGCTTCATTGCATAGCACGGCCGAGTTTAAATCAGGGCAACCACATAGAGTTATTTAATGAATGATTTGTGAGATGTTGTTGGCGAATAATGTCACTTCGATTGTGTTGTAGCCAGAAATGAGATATATTTATTTAAGTGAATTATTTATTATCTAGTTTGAATATGATTTATCACCAGTTGTTGTCAGTTAGTTAATTGGTACATATCTAATAATTATTGTTGTGTTTAGTAAGGTAAGATTCGCAGTAGTGTGGTTTGGTTAATGATGTTGTGATAAGAAAGTCATATTTTGTTATGTCCCATATATGTGCATTCAACTTTATGCATAGTTCCAGTCAGAAATACCGATACACGATTAGTAATGGTCACGATTTCTAGTGGATTCCCTCTATGCACACCTAAATTTGGATCATAGGTTTAGCCATTTTCACAAGATAATTTGAAGTAAAGCCTTTACTGAAGTTATGTCAAAGTAAAATAATCTTTTTTTAAACATTTTACTTAGCTACCTCAGACAATTACAACATATCAGATTTATCAAGATTTAGTACACACACACACACGCACACATACACCCATGACAGCATTGAAACTGATATAATAACAATTAATTTGTCCCAAAGTAGCTACTTTTCTTCTAATTAAAATCTTCAGTCTGTTGACTAATTATGTCAGAAAGTAATTGAAATCTGTCCAATATTAGGATATATCATGCTGGAGGATAAGTAATTTGTATCTTTTTTATTAGTTAATAAGATGGTGATTCCTGATCTACGTGAAATTGTCGGTACTTGATCAGTGTTTAGATCTCGGATCCGAATTGTATTGTCCATGCATACAACAGGTTTCTTATTAAAAACATCCTGTAAGTCGAGATACCTGTGCATAAAACCAAAACATAAATATACTTTGTCGTTCTAGGTAACACACATTTTTTAGCTAACCAGGTGAACATATCTATAATTTGTTCACATTTGGAATGGGTTTTTTTCTGCTTCAAATCGGTCAATACTATATAGTCTTAACTATTTCTTGTAGTATACATATTTTGAGCTTACCTTGCATTATGCAGTGATTTGGTACAAAATATACTTATCATAGTTTTCATATATATATATATATATATATATATACAGACAGCACCATCATCACATAACACGTTTGAAGGCACTTATACAAGTAGTTTCAACTCCAGGATCGGTTTTAATACTAGATTTAACTAAATTCCTGTTAAGTATCAAGCCTCCCATTACTAAATATGCTACCATAATATTATATTTGACAGCAGTTGTAGGTTTGCTGTATAATGCAGTTAATGTATATTGGTATCAGTGGCTGTGATGGTAATGTTATATCGATTGTATTAAAACTTGTGATGTTGTCATGATGTATTGAAACAATACTGGAGCAAAACTATCAAGTCCAAAAAATTACAAGCCCAATGGTACCATGTCTATAAACTTACAATACTGGTTTTACTATCGTTTCATAGTTTGCCACATATTTGAAATCATTGGCGAATGATGTATTAAAATTTGTTGTCCCGTCTGGCTTCTTGAAGAATACCACCAATTTCAGGTTCAGCGACACAAAAAAATTTCTTTGTGAATCAATCTTTGATGCATGCCAGACCAAAATATGTATATTGACTTTTAATCATTCTCATACATGACGCACTGTTTACGGAGTTTTTTAACTGGCCGATTAATAAAGAGTTATCATGGTTTTATTCAAAACTTCAAGCCCTGTGTATATTTCTAGTTACCATCCATGTACAATGTTGTGTACAAATCATAGTCTGGACTAAACAGAGAATTATTTTGTTCGGTGTATACATGTGAATAAAGTCGAGCAAACACAGTTTACACTTGTCTGTTCTAGCCTGCCAGATTAGTTTCAGTAAAATTTGCACAAACTGAAACTAGTTACTAACGTCAACAACTAAACTATATGTTAAGAAGACAATAGTAGAAACAAGCAATTATAGTGAGCTTTTTTATTACTTTTAATGTCTATCACAGTCAGCATCTAAAATATAGTTTTAGTACTCTAACAAGACATCCTTGTCAGTTCTGTACATCTATCAGACATTCTTCTACAAGCCAAACTTCCAGCAGAAGCAAGAGGATGCAAACCCAAGAAATCCAGATAAACACCGAAGAACACTCCTAACCTAGCAACCAATCATTGATTTATCATGCTTTTCTTTTGTCATTGGGATGACGAGTCGCCTTCAGCATGTTTTAATCTCTGGCTGCGTATTTGCTGAACCATGTCTCTCATGTGCAGCATGGATCTGACGTTAACGTGGATCGTAGCCAAAAGTCGTGTGATGTCGGACAACAAACTGTTCTGTAAAGTAAAAATAATAATTTGCTAATATCAACTTATCTATGACTGTACCGCATAGAAAACAAATTCCCAAAATGGCTGGCAACAATTTATAACAATCCTAAGAGCGAATAAACCACACAATGACAACGAACTGTATGAAATACATGGTGTAGTTCTAAAAAGCAAAGGAACAAAACGAAAAATGTTATCAGTACTTCACAACAATATTTTTTTGTTATAAATATAACTATATTCTTCAATGGCTACATAGAGTACAAAATGTACATCAATAGGTTTGGTGGTTATTTATGAAATATAGAGCTATATCTACAGAAAAGCTATCTAAATGGACGTTCCATCTATGTTGATTTATAATGACATACACGTATCCTACAATTGATTTCTGTTCAGAACACCTTGCTTAAATTTATGTGCAATTTAGGTTGATCTCACACATGAGATGTTACCTTTAGAAATCATACAAAGAAATCCTCAGCATTTTTGATGAACAAGAAAATGTTGCATTACTGCACAGAAGAAACAAGAATATATAAGAATCCCCTGGAATAATACACTGAAAGATATTTTGAGCACTTTGACAGAAGTGAAATCACACTTAGGAAAACATCATTTGTGTTTATGAAATCTAATGAAGGTGCAAATTAATTTAGAGACTAGGCAATTATCAAAACACTGTTAAATAAAAAAAAAATATTTCATTGGTTTGGTAATGAATTTGAATTATGAACACAGGAATTTTTGCAAATATACTACAATCTATTAAATTTTTTAAAAATCTAATATTTAGGCAATTTTCTACAATAGTTTGTAGCTTCCCTTAACTTTAATGTGTATATGTTAGAAAACATAGAAAATAAACTAGTACTACTACTAAGATGGCCTTACATAGATAATGTTTTATTTAGAAAGAATCAACTTTTCAATACATGTATCATTGTAACTGTCTCATTTACTTCTAAACTATTGACTAAAATTAGACAATCCAGTGCAACAAATACAAAATGACTTACAATCTGTGTATCGAAGACACTGACTTGAGCTGCCCACTCGATGTTGTCTAACTGTTCTGACAGCTCAGACAGGACTGGTACCAACTGAGGTATTACTTTATGGGCATATCTGGAAGTATTAATAACATCATGATTCTCTCAGTGTATGTGTGCGAGAGTGTATATACACATAGAAAGAACCTACTTAATCACGTTACCCACAAGCTATTTAAATCTACTACACCCAATATATTAAGTGTAGTATCAAAATAAACAAAGCTGCAACAAAATTATGTATAGAACACATTTACAACATCCACTAACTAAAGATGAGATGCGATCAGTAACAAGACAAGATCGAAATCCATGTAGGGGTGCTAAGCCATGCAGTGAAATTCCTAAACTCGACTTGGGGGGGGAGGTGGATATCTGGTAAAAGGCATATTACCACAACAGTTCAAATCCTTGATTAATCATTAAAGAACTATATTCACAATTCATGATTTTCTGTCTCTCTGTGACGTGCGCGCGCGCGCACACACACACACACACACAAACACACCTGTAAATGATACAAGACCTCTGAACTCAATCAGCTAACTTACATTCTGTATGAAGCATCTATCTTAAGGTAATCTCCAGTGTGAGGTTGTTGTAATCGTCCCAATAATCTCTCCTTCTTGGTGATGACAGACTGTAGATGTGTACTCAGTTCAGTAATCAGTTCTATTCTCTGCTCTAAAGTAAGATATTTACAGGATAGCTACTAATGCCCGAACACTCACAGACATTTACGTATATACCTGTGTATAAGGCAAGGTTTTAATTCCTGTCGGAGAGCGGCTTTTCACTACTCGTCTTATACATGAGTCGGTCGACATTGACGCGCTTCTGTTTTGATAAGGACCCGATTTCCTGCCATGTTAATGCCCCCAATTATCCACCCCCCATTAATCAGCCACCGCCAATTCTTATTCAATACGAATACCATACTTTGCCATATATAAAGAGGATCAAAACCACCCGAAGGCTGTCACCAGAATATGCCACAATGCCAACTTGTGTATTCAATACACTAGACATTAACCAGAACACTGTTGCTTAACTGCTCAAGGTAGTAGTAAACTAGTCTGGCTGAAAGTTTTCAAGTCTGCCTCGTCTTATAGGCCGTTTCGTATGATATTGACCTCGGCTCATCTATGGGATCACCTTATACACAGGTATATACGGTACAGTTGTTAGATGATAGACGAAAATGACTGGATGTGGAATGCTGTCTACTTCACTGAGGTGCAGTTTCAGCATTTCTGTACCTGATGAATACCAACAGCACAGTGACAACAACAGCAGGTTAAAAATAAAAGCAATGGCGAAAGGTCGCCAAATATGAAACTTGAAAAATTTCCTGCCATAAGATGTCATTATTAAGGTCCTTTGTATTTAAGGATTACTTCAATGTGTTTATGTCTGTGGTCTGTATTCAGTGTACAAGCAAAACATTTGAATTTAAGAGTTGTACCTACACAAGAACCATGGTAATCCAGATATTATTTGGGATTAGTGCAACCCCACTAAATGCTTGTGCATTTGGGGATGCACTGTAAATATATGCAACAATTTAATTTCCAAATGTTGCAATGTAACAGTTAAGAATGACATGAGCCAGTAGATTTTTTGAATAAGCCTGACATCTTACATTAATTCACTCATGTATATTATCTTGATAGTATAAATCTAAACAAAGGTTACAAAATATATTTTGTATATTAACATTATGATTACAAACAAGTCTATTTTTCGAAACAGGTCAAAAGCACCTATTTTGTAAGATATTTATAATATTTGGACAACACTCAAAAAACTCAATTGAAAATTTTCCAATGTTTGTTTAAGATTGTCCATTGGTCATCAGATGGGCTGATTTGAAATTAAAACAAAATTGAAAATATTAAAGGATTGAAAGCTGAATGGATAATAAGTATTGACTTATGATCAGGAAAACTAAATATCGCAGATATGTCACTGGCTTAATGAGCCGAAACCTTCAAAATCACTCTACATCAGCCTGTTTTACAATATGCAGGCTTGATGCAAAGCCCCCCAAAATCAGTAAAAATTAAAATTAATTAATTAACTCGATGCATATGATTTTTGTAGCAGAATTCAAATAAAGTGAAAATTTAAAAAATATTTTTCAAGGTTTTCAAGGATAATCACAAGTTTCAAAATTATTTTCTAGTACTTCAGGAGGGTATATGAACCTCAACATAAATCCATGAAATACAGCTACCAATGTTATGTCTGATGTCAATCGCACTGTGAAGCTACAAACTTAGGATGCACAGCCTCAAAGACATCCAATAATTTAGGCCATTCAATACAAGTTCCAGCACAAGTACCTTATGTTAAGGAATGCATGTACTGTGGCCATTATGTAAAAGATGAAAACCCTAAAACAACTAACAAAAACAGTCACATGAAAATTCACTGCACACCTATTAGCATGGGGGGACTGACAGTGAGAGAGAGGGACTTAAAATGCAGGCTTACCAAGAGTTTTGACATCAGTCAGATCTTTAGTTTCCTTCACCAGAAGCCTTTTCTGGATCTCTAAATCCACCTAAAAATATATAAAATTACTATGATTTAGTACCAAATAAAACTCCTGAAAGAAAAATACAAACATAACTGTGTTGATCTTATGGAAAAACATTAAGTCCAGTTGATTATGCACACACACACAGTCACACACAAGTAATGATCCATTTATTATGGTTTCATAAATTGTAAAATATTACTCGCATAATGATATAAAGTGATGGTTAAGAAGTGTACATTTACAATTTTCATAAAGGAAGAATTTCCATTAAATGATGTTATACCTTATTGATAGCTATTTTCTGCTTTTCCATATCAGACAGAATATTGATTAGAATCAATGATCGACATTTTGACCTTGATACTACGTCCTCTGAGCTTTCACAGTCATCCTGCAAATTATATCCAATGAATCGATAATGAGAAATACAGCTGAATATCACAACAAAAACTATCACATTGATACTAGGTAAGCTTAGAATTTATTTTCAGTTCATACGCAATTGAATTAAATAAAACGTTGCAACATGATTCAGAATTCTGAAATATATATGGGATTCTGTTCATCTATGCATCTCCCTCATTTGAGGTAGCTAAGCCAAGAAAAATAACTGCCATTTCAGCCATTGTTCTAAATTAAACAAAAATAATCAATTCATATGCCTGCCTAGACTAAACCATAACAAGTTAACCAATATGACAGACAGTAATTTTATACAGTAACAAAAAACACTAAGGTTTAGTATATTAAGACTATATTATGTTATTGACAAATTGCTCAAGTTTCAAAGCTCTACATTAGATGTTCCTTCTTTGCTCAAATACCCTTGCTGCATTCTCTCTAATTTAGTTTCAGCTTAGCCAAGCTTAATCATAACATCTAAATAGATGTCTGCATTGGTGGCGATGGCTGCTTTAGACTATCATGTGTTTCACAGGGATGTATATGGAGGTCAATGATGTGCAAGACAAATTTTATTTGGTAGAACTCAGAACATAACTATTTTTTTGTACAAACTGATCCAGAAGGGAACATATTTCTAATAGGTGATGCAAATCACACATTCCATGTTAAGTTAAAATTCCAAAGAAATTCTATAATAATAATAATTAATGGAACACGTATACAGTGCTGGACTCCATAAATTGTTGTCTGATGAACAGTCTTCCAACTGAAGACTGATCCATTTCTCCAAATGAAATTAACTTCATTATGTTCACTCTATAGATGTGCTTCCAATACTTCTATTCAGGATGTTCATACAGATTGAATTAATTATAAACATATACCAGAAACAATTAAAATCATTTGCCTAATGAGACTAACCCCGATGTAAATATAGTGCAGTGTCTGGTCCTAATGAACTATAATAACACACACACATACACACACACAAACAGATATGTGTGTGTGTGTGTCATTTAGGTTTTGCGTTATTGTATAATATCATTAAGATTTAGATGTACAATGCATACTAACAGTTTTAGATGCGAGATACACTTTATCTTATATTTATATTTGTTTAACTTATAGATCGAGTATGTGAGTGATTACTTTGTTTAGATTCACCAAACAATCAGAGCTGGGACTTTAGATGAGAGATGGCCTCTACGAAAACATTTTCACAAACACAAATAATCCAGGAATTCAAACCCTAACCTGAAGCTTTCTCGGGCAGTACCATAACCACTTTGCTGAAGGAAGGCTCTAACTGATCAAATAAATATATATATATATATATATATATATTTGTATGACTAGATGAACACAATGGCAAATGGCACCAGAAATAAGTGCACTTAATCAATATATATTATTACTATTATTATAATAGGGGCTGTAGGGGTTTTGAGTCAGTCATTCTCCATCCAGTACCAGCCAAAGCCAGACCTGTTTTAGTTTTGATCTTTAACAGTTCAAGTATTGTAACAGAACCCTAATTTCTCAGAAGAACATCCAACTATATACAGAAAACTCTTAGCCAAGAGAAAACTTCTGGAGATGGCAAGGAAAGGACAGAAATAAGAGAAATAAAGGCTACCTTTATATTTTTTTTAAATAAGGGAAGTTTTAGCACATCTGCTTCAAATGGGTTAAAAATAAATATTGATATTCATTTATTTTACTT
Organism: Paralvinella palmiformis; assembly: GCA_025642065.1. NCBI lineage: Eukaryota > Metazoa > Annelida > Polychaeta > Terebellida > Alvinellidae > Paralvinella > Paralvinella palmiformis. The sequence goes on from JAODUP010000320.1 coordinate 101,733, forward strand.
CTGTGTAATAATAAAAGGTGTTTCTAAATGCACTATGTGTATGTGCACATGGCTGTGTCCGCATGTGCATGGTAAGTTGGTAGACTGTGACCATATCCTCCTTTGGGGAACATCATGTCCTCCTTTTTAGAAAATGAGAAATGGCCATTCTATATTATTATGAAACTAATACTGAACAAAATTAGTTTATTTCAAAATGATTTAGCAACAGCCTAATAAGCTAAGACCATAGTGAACACATGACACTGAAACATGCCCTGTGAAACACTGATACAACACCATATTTGTGCGTAAACTAATTAACTAACCTCGTGCAGGTAATTATGCTTTCCTGCAAGACGGAGAACACTTCTGATGCGACCAAATGACCTCTCATCATCAGCCCATGGATTTCTTGTTAGAGATGAGGACTGGTCCATTGGTAGATAATTAATTCTGTAAATAAAGGTCATACCTATAAGTATTATAATAAAAAAAAAAACATTCAAGGTGAGGATATTACAATGTGATCAAATACTAAAATCCTGAAAATAACATTGTATGGTGGCTTTCAATGCCAAACTATAACACAAAGGCCAAAATCATTTACTGTCCGACATTTAGGAGCTTAATGTAAGCTAATGAATTTCAGCAGTAAAATTATTTCCATAACTTAAATCATATTCTTCCTTATTTTGTATGGCTTGGAAATGGGTCATTTCAGTCTGAATGCAGTTACTGTAAGGGTTATAGTTGTTTATGCAGTGTAATGAAGTCGCATGACCAGAATTCCAGCTTCAGATTCCATAACATCATGAGTGTTTGACATCAGCAACACACAATCAGTCACTAATTTAATAACACTAGGGCATACAGCATTGTCAGTATATGATAATGTTGTACTGTTTTACACAGTACAAGAATATATAACAAAAATGATAACATTCTAGCAAAGCAAATTCTCAATGTATATTACACTAAAACTGTATGTTATAGGTAAATTTATATCAACACAACACAAATTGTACAATTATTAATTTTATACATGTATATACATAACTTATTTTCTATGTAAATTAAAGCATGTTAATTATGTTGCACAAACCCCACAATGCTATGGCATTGGGGAATGCACAAAAAAGATATAAATCAATCAAATCAGTGTTTGTAAACAAGTTACCATTTGCTTTCACCTATTGTAGCCATCGGTATCAGAGCCATGTTTTTATTTAATACAGGATATCACTATACCCTCATAATAAGCTGATATTGAATTAATTTGATATCATCATTGAAAACTTGCATTTATTTAGTTTCATTGCGGTATCCCAAATATGTGTCTTAGTTCAAAGAAAATACAACTGACTTATTGTAATGATGATAAACTTAAAGGTAATTAATTTTTTATTTATAGTGCTTCGTACAAAAAAGCGAAGGCTTAACTTCAGTACTTAGGTGAAACTAGAAATTGTTACATTGTACCCATGATAACATTAGATAAATTAATTACTATACATATCTGTTACATAATTAAAGGTACATCCCACAGCAGACTTCAAGTATAACAACTTCTGAAAATATTTTATTATAGATATGTTTAAATGTTATGACAAATTTAATCAAATTCATTTCTTACGGTCTCACTTCTAACATTAAAGGGAAACTACCTGACAAATGTTTGTATTATTAAAAATAATCATAAAATATACTGAATGATAATGTTCCCGTTATTTAACAGTCGTAAATTTCAGTATCAAAACAGAGTTAATCAAACCATTTATCATTATATAACTGCCATATTGGTATTCCTGATCTCTGATGTTAGTAACTGAGTTCCAGAAAACTCTAAATTTACACACAGTATAAACTATAATACTGCTTTCTTTACGTAGATTTTTCCATTCATTTAAGCTGTTTAAAGTCACCATTGAGATAATATGAGTGATACAGATTATCTTAGAGACAACAGTAATCTCATTAGATGATCTGAGGATAGTCCACATACATCACTGATATAAACTCTATACTACATTATGCATTCAAACCACACACACACACACACACACACACACACACATGTACTCACCAGTATTCCTCTATCAAGCACAGACCACAAAATTACAGACAGCGAGTCAGTTACCAGTAATCTGATTGTCACAGCCAATACCAGAAACAGAACTGAAAACAGACAGCATTATCACCAACTAGTCATGTCAACAAACCTGGAAAATGTATGTTGTAGAAAGATTCACCCTACTGCATAAGATAATATGACACCCCCCACAACTATAACTATTTGTACAGTCAGGTACCATAAAAAACAGAATTCTCTTCTGAAATGTTTTGCTAGAACTAGAAATCACTACATTGTTTACAAGACTAAATAGAGAATTCTATCATCTCTGCTTAGCTTAAACCAACCAATAATATAGTTACACACCATCTTGACAACAGGTGCTGTTTTGAAATGGGACCATCCTGTTTTGCAATCTGTATGGTTTTAAGAATGCCTGCCCCTTTAGCAACTATATGGCAATGAAATAATGTGCTGTTATTTCAAACTTTTCTGTATTTTCAAACTTTTCTGTATTATCTAGCAAAATTATATGTTGTGAAATTTAAACTGAATATAAATTATATAGATGTCTATATATAGATATATGAACAAATAAATTCTGAAAACAGTAATTTATTTGAAGTTGTTGAAATGGTCCTCTTCCTGTTTCGAAATGGGACAGGCAGTTTCGAAATGGGACCAATTCAACAATATACAGTTTTCAGAAATTATTTTAAGGACTTTATATATACATATATATAAATGCATACAAACAAATGCGAAAATAGTAAATTTATATTTTACAAAATGGTGCACAATCAAATTTATCATGATCTAATCATGCTGATGCTGTAATCAAGACTTCAGAAGGTCCCGTTTTAAAATGGGCAGGGTTGCAAAATGGGTCAGTATAATATCACTGTGCTACCTGCCCCTGAAACAAGAATGATTGGCAACCCCATAGAGATTAGGCATAAAATTTAAACTGTAATAGATTTCTACACTTAACTTAAGGTGTTTTTGTGATACATTATTAACTATAATTATTCTTAATCTGTCTAACAAAAATATATATCTACTAATCTATGGCCTGTATTAATGTATGACTGTATGCTATTAATACTGTATGCTATTACAAGTATTATTAGTTACATATTCTCTCAGAAGTACAGTAGTGCATCTAGTCACCCCGGGAATGGGAACACTCGCCGCCGAGGCCACCTAAAATTTACTAGTTTTCATGGCCTTTTCGTTCCTTATGGTAAGGCCCATTCACCCTTTATAGTTAGGCCCATACGTCACTGTTTTCTCCACTTTTGTCATAAACATAATAAATTTATATCAAAGCAACAAACTGTGTCTACTCCGATAAGCATGAATAGTGTATATATTCTGTTCTCCTGCTTAAAGAACTCAATAAAGTCTACAACCCACCACCCAATATTTGAACATTGACACTGGTTACACTGCAAATAAATGTTACACTGTTAATAATAAAGGATACTAAATACCGAAGACGCCAATAAATGAGTTCACGTATGTACATTACAGACTGTGTTTGGATAATATGTAAATGCATGTCAACTGTAGCAGATTTATGACCGATTTGCTTGAATCTCTTTTCGGTGGAAATTTTAAAAACATATGTAAGACCAATAACAATAATATAACCAGTTTTGTTTTAATGGTATAAAGCTCAAGTACCTGGTCTACGAGTTTGCCCAACCCCTGTACTAGGTATGCCACTGAGCTATATTCTTTTAGATGATATTGGTGCAATAGAAGTTTTGTAATTATTATTATTAATAAATATCAGTGGCAAATGGGCCAAGCCATTCGATCTAGTGAATACCATACACCCCGGCCCAGGTTGTTTCGTCTTCACCATTTTTTGTTGCCAAGAAATATTGTCAGTATTAGTGGAAACAAATATTCATATTCTTCATTCTTTGAACAGGTAATTATTAATAATTGCTTTTAGCATAAATCAATATTTGCTTCAGCATAATCCAAATGAAGTAGATTTTATAATTAAGCAGATCATATTTTCTTTTCATGACTGAACTCTTGTTGATCTGTTCAAATGCCACTCTATATGATGATGACCTTACTACAAGATGACGCCTCATTAGTTCCAATCCAGGTACACCTTGTTTCAGATAATAAACTGAAACATCACCAATCTTCAATGTTCCGAAAATTACAGCGGAAGACTTTCTTACACTGGGATCAATATGGGAGTGGGTATATGAGTGCACAACAGCTTTTGCATATTTATACACTGTTGTATAGTCCAAAAGTAACTGTCTGAGTGGTGTAAATCTCAAATTAAGCTTATTTATGTGGTGCATGCATGTGTGTGTGTGTGGTCATAGTCAACATTATGTAAATCTAATGCTTTTAATAATAAATCTGTTTTTATACAGTATTACTCATTAGTCTGTTTACTTACATGACCAAAGATTGCTAACCATGCTAGAAGTTACAAATTTTTTCTATGAATTTATCTTAAACAAACACTTATTTCCCTTGTTATCTGTTCGATTTATTACAGTTTAGTTCTACAGGGTCTCTGTCAAAGTATAGTCATGGGCTGAGTTCTACGTATACCACTCTAGACTCTATTCACTGGCGAATGGGCCAGAGAATTTGGTGGCGAAGAGTTCCGGAGCAGTCACCTCAAGCCTACAATAATTTTCCCAAACTATCTAATCTACGCCTATACAGAATTGTGTAGAAGCCTGTAGTTAATATATCCAATTTCTGGCTCTATGATTGAGAAGCCAAAATTCAGGTTACTTTATTATCGCCTAATTAGACTTAGAGTCTAGTACTTACCAGGACAATAAGCTCTTATTGTAGAATACCATCATTCAAAAAGTAAATTACATATGTAGGTTATTCATAATAGTAACACATGCCAATAAAATATTATTTGTACTTTTAAAACTGTTTCATCTGTTAGTTAGAGACTATTTATTATCGGCGCCCAGAAAGGGGTTACTAAATAAGGAAACGTTGTAAAAGAATCAGGAATACCCGAAAATGTTGTCTTTTGTTTGGGTCGCTGAACAGTTTTCTGGGTAAAACTTCGTTCGAATTTTTATAAATCATGATAAACTCAATTTAGTTCATCTGAAAATGTGAACAAATTATTACTACTTGAAAATAACATAATACTTCCAACAAGATATACTTGCAATGACAAAGGGGCCCTGTTATATATAGTCTCTCTCTCTCTCTCTCTCTATATATATATATATATATATATAATAGAAGCATTAATTTTTCCTATATATACCTGATACCATTTTGGTTAGGGTTTTCCTGGTTTATTATTTGCTACACGATTTTGTTTTGGATTCATTACATTCTAATCAGCTTTCCTGTATTGTTGACATACAAAAATATGATGCTTATATAACAGATTGAAACTCAGCTAGAACAAATGTTTAAAAATAAAATATCAACATGATCATTCCAAAACATTAACTTGATATCAAATTTAGATAAGACACATAATAATATTTGGCCACCATGACATAATGGCGGGCTCTATAGAGTACAATTATTCAACCTACTTTGTAATATATAGCATTTCTAGATAAATCTATATCCTTGAACTTTCCACAGGAAAAATGGTAACATTTTCACATTGTTTTTTGCATCTGTAACCGTCTTGGTAGCCTGATTGTACTCAGCAAGAAGTTGACTTCCAGATCCATTCTGATATTCTAAACCTAAAATAATTACCGGGTAATTACATTTTGTAAACAAATAAACCATTTATGGACTTAATAAAGATGTGATGAAATTATACAGTGATTGGGTTCTTAAGTGGCTGGAACATTGGTATTGGGCTATATATGATACATAGTGGGTTAAAGTGTAATGTATGATGGGTATGTATTCAGATTTTGTTGTATTAGTATGCACATGTGAAAGGCTTATTCACAGAAATCAGTCATACAAATAATAAGATTTTTTACTTTTTGTTCTGTGAAAAAAGGCTGATTTGGCATCACCAAGCAGGAACTCTCAGATATCAAAGAAATACCTCTAAAATTATGATGTATCTCTAACCCCCAGCTGCAGTGGGATTCAATTTGTTTTGTTTTCAGTCCTGGGAGACTGCACCACTTTAACCCCTGTCTATATTAACTTAACAATTATATATATATATATATATATATATATATACACACACACACACACACACATATATATATATATATATAATTGTTGAGTTAATTTTCTGAACAGACACAATGATATTGAGCCAACACAATAACATAGGCATACACCAATTGATAAATTAAATAACAATGCCTATCATTCACACAGTACATGCAATGCATTTGCATTGTTTTTATATACTGAAATTGTTGCTTATATTGAAATTATTTTAACACACATACACACTGTAGATTGCATGTAGAGATATTGTAGATAATAATGGTGTAATTCATCAAGGTATTATAATTGCAAGAAAGAACAGGATATATGACATCTATATCACCTAACTGGTTACCTACTTCCCTTTTTTAGAAGCAATAATCTGCTAACATCTGATAGAGTGTATTTGGAAAACATTAATTATATAATTGTTGAGGTTGTTAAGAGAGATGTTATTAGTGATGATGTAACCATAATTGGATAATATATGTAATCATGTTGGCTATTGTTGAGTCAACAATGAAATCCCCCCCCCCAAACAAAAAACCACACACACACACAATAAGCAGTGAAATTAAAACCACTGAAACAAAAGGCTTCTCTAATTGTAATTTTTAATTATTGGGTATCTATACACAAATGTGAGAGATGATCATTATTATGATACCATATTTATGTAATCATATTTTCATAAAGTCTTGCTCACAAGTACTTTACATTATAAAAAGACCATAACAAATTACATCAATAATTACCTTATAAAATACATGCTGTGATTTAATCTCGTATAAGAACTTTCCATTGCAGTATTTACACGGTAGAATAATATAAAATTGTAGAGTTATCTCTTATTATGTGATAATATACGTATTTATCCAAAAAGAAATATGAATATTTAAATAAAGTCCAAACTGTTTGTTGGTTGTTCATATTGTATTAAATTTATATAACCTTTTTTCATGTCTCAATCAACTGATAACATGTAATTGGATTCTTTAATGTCAACATAAGAGATTGATTTGAACTGATAAAATCCAGTGTTTTGTGCACTCTTGAACAACAAAAATCCACATAAGAATTCCAGTGATGAATGATAATTAAAGCAGAATATGCATAACAGGTAGGATAGGAATTTAACATTAAACTATGAAATAACCAAAGAATATCTTATAAACCACCAGAACGTGTACCTATTATTGAAGTCATGTTGGACTTATGCTGAAAGAATTGCATTCATTTCAAAGTGCAATAAAAAAGCTTTAAAAATCTGATGTAAGCAGAAGATTTACTCCAGCCTCTTTGAAATAAATCTAATTTCCTGTAATTAGCAGAATAATATACAACAGTGAATGAACTTGTATGCTATAAACGAGGTAACTTGTGTAACAATCCACTATGAAAGCTTGATACAGTGAGTTCACATACAAAATAATGATACATAAATACATTTCCAGTTATTTTCATTTCTTATTGGTCTATATCTATATGAAATTAGACAAGAACACACACACACACACTATTAAATCAGGATTAAAAAATAAACGGATGGTTAAAATGGAAAATAAGACATTTAACCAAATAAATTTAAACAAGAATGCTCACAAAGGACTACAGTCATGCCACAAATTGCCCGTATGATGTGATTAGAAAGATACATGCAATTTTATTTAATGTCTATGTATTTAGCGGTAGTGTGTGTGTGTTCATGTGTGTTTGTGTAATAAAGCATATCAAAGAAGCTAGCTGAGCTATTGATATTTAAAACATTCAACAATATAAATAAATATTAATTAACCAAAAAGCAACAAGGATAAAATTACACGAGGTGTAACAAATGACGTAAACAAACCCCTACAGAAGCACCGGATTCAGTCTATCCATAACGAAGTAACAAACAATCGCGAAGACAATAAATCACTCTTCTAATTTTTAATATTAAAATCACTTACTCTTAAGTATAAATCACAAACAGCAATAATAAAGTAAAATAAAAGTTTCAGTCATTATACAAAATTTTCGAAAACATCATACTCTATAATAAACAAACGTAATAAAAGGCAAATATTGTAGGTCTTATTTCCACTGAGCAGCAAATGGCTTCCGGAGATCAACTGACAGGTCAAAAATACGTAGCACCTGAGAAGAAAACAAGAGAGATAAATTGGATTGTTGAAACTCGAATGAACTAAATTTTTCTCGCTATAAGATTTTACAAATAGCAAGATTTATTAGGAACCGTGACTGGCCGTTTTGTCTCGGCTTAGAATAATACTCGCATTGAAGTTTTACACTTCATTAAAGTAACTGCATTACCTAATATTTTATTTTCACAAAAACTTTACTGAAATATAACCTTTTTTGGTCTTTGTATGGCTGCTTCAGAAAAACTAAACACCACAACATATACTTTGCCCGACTATGCCTCTGTGTGTGTGTGTTGCAAGGAATAAATAAAATTTAAATATTATGTTATATCTTTGTTCAAATTTCATTAGTATTTCCATATCAAATGTATATTTGTTGAACATAACTTTTACAATATCACACATATAAACTGTTTTTAGAAAAAAAGGATGTGCAGTAATTTAGTATCCATGTGCAACACACACACACACACACACACCAATAATCAGACATACCTGATTGTCATTATACTCATATTTAACATTCTGTCCATTTATCATTACTGTTGAAGGTTTAATGCCGACACCGCAAACCATAATCGTACTTAATGTCATGTTACAGCTGTAGTCGCTTCTGGACATGATACTTTTTAACTTGCCCTACAGATGAAAAAAAAATGCCGGAATTTAAATTATATTAGGTACATGATTAGTCAATAGTTTGAATAAAGTTTTAAGTAAAATTGAATCACATTTTAATTCCTACTCACGTCAGCTGCTGTGAACTTAAGAAGATTGTAAATGCCATTTTCAATGGTATCTAGAAAATGAAACAGAAATTTGTTCTTTAAGAGCAAATAAGATTACACAATTTTAATGTAGCCATCTTTAATTACAGTAGGAATGATGGCATCTCCGGTCAGACCAGTTAACTGACTTTTGATCCCACCAACGTTATTTTAACAAGTTTTCACTGTAATTCACTAACTGAACATGCAATACAAGTTGCCAAACATCATTAAATATACACTTATTTTGGAATTAATTAATATCCTGATCAGATCAAAGAAACCTCATTAGTCATGCTTAACGGTAAGAGTGAGGTTAACCAGAAAGTCTCATAAATATTTAGCTTCCAGTTGGTTTAAGGTTTAGAACTGGTCTGCTGCATCCTCCTGGATCCTGTAAGAATTGTTCAAAAAGAGATGACACTAAATGATTTATTTTCATACTGATGGATCTTTAAACTCTCCTAACCCATTCAAGAGATATTTAAACCGAGACTCTATTTATGCATCACACATATAGTCTAAACTGTGTACAGACCCAGACTCTGGCCATCATCCCAGAACAAGTCTCCAGAAGCTGTCTTTCTTTCATCCAGGGCAACAAACAGATAAAATGGATTATTCCGTCTATGAAAAACAACAAGAGAATTATCAATACTTCCATCAATGAAAATTTAAACATAGTAACGTTCGTAAAATAATTGTACATTAAGAAAAGCAAATAATTGTGCATAATGTGATCATTACGCTTTTCAACATTGTATCCAACTTAATATAGATGAATTAAAGCAACTATAGTAATGTTTATATATATATATATATATATATATATATATATATATATAACTAATTCAGGGTTTGACAGTAATGGAATAAATACTGACGCCTGTGTTGTGGTGACAGCTGGCTTCTGTAGAGGTAGAATTATCCCTCCCCTGACGTGTACATTGGTCTTATTTAATGGAGTATCCATGGTGACCCACCGACCCTGACCTTGGAAGACCTTGGCAGTGAATACGTCATACCAGAGAGATTTAGGCAGATATACATTTACACTTAACTTGCCCTGGAAAGATATGGGAAAGAAACAAAATGATAAATATTATTTTTGTGTTTCAGACGGACATCAATTCCAGATTTGGAAATGATGCACAGTTCCAAAATTGGAAATGCCTGTTTGGAAAAGAATACACTGAATTATGTACCGTTCTGGAATTACCTCATCAAGAACGGGTGAGATGAGTAGACTGTCAGCCCACATGAACTGCTTGTCAATGGCGTAAGTCTCTGGCTCGGAAGGAAAACTGTAGCAATAACATAGAAATATAATTAAAAAGTCAACCACATTCCATAGATGGATATGATGCTTACCATATCAACAGTATGGATCTGTGAAAACACATCAGCTTCTTCACAGTTTGAGTACTCCAGCCTGTACCATACTGCGACCATTTTGAGATGGATCAATATAGTGTGTATATCATTTTTAAACAAGGGACAAATCATATAAATTAACTTGCTTTTTAATTCAGTGGGGAATACTTCACAGTGAACTGTGCTTCTTTTAAGTGGAACGTCCCAAATATTCTAAGCAATCAATTTACTGTCCAATTTCTGATCAACCTGTTCATAACGGTGGGCGTATCATCATATTTGATATCAAGTTATGTCTAACACCTGATTGAAATGAGAAAGCCATTGATAGGTTTACATCAATCCCACTCTTTTACTAAATTGTCTCTCAGCAATCTGAATGAAACATCCAAAAGATTCAGGTAGCGCCTGGATTAGATTCAATGACTCGACAATCTGAATTACAGTGTACTCGCCACTGGATTACAACAATGAACATATTATTAATATTAACCGTTATGAGATATGGCCCTCACATCGCCGATGCTGCGCCAATCATAGCTTGGTTTCAGCAGACACGCTTAAAACATTTACCTTGCCACAGTTAGTTATGACACAAGACCGGGAGTAGTATTAATAGTAACCTATTTAAATATAATCGTCTCTGTCATGACCCCGGGTGCAACTAATGCCAAGCACATCTCACACCACCCATCATATCCAATATGCTGATCTTGGAACTTTACTTGAGCAGACAAATATTTAAATTTTGGATAAATATTTTTAACACGGTGGAGCATACGTGCATTTTATTTCCTGAGAAGCAGGAAATATGTTTGAATAGAAGAAAATGTATATAAGCAAATTCAACTATGTGGCTTTATAATAATAACAACAACGAGCAAGATTTAATCTAGACAGACTAATTACCTGTACTGTGGAGGCAATTTGACTAAAACATCCTCTCAGATCAAGCGACAAAAGTGAAATATAACATACATGATGATGATTGATGTTTTATGGCCACTTTTGTGCACATGGTAGGCTAAATGGGCTGAGCAACCTCCAACGGTAATGAAGCGAAGTCAAAGATGAAACACCCTTCAAATATGCCCACGCCGAGATTCAAACTCAGGTGGTAGTGATCTGTGGTCCAAGGCACTACCAGTTATACCTCGGAGGCACCCCAAAATATGACATATATGATATATGAGAATGAAAAACATTTAAGAAACAGTGAACAGTAGTCATTAGCAAACTGGAAATATCCCAAAATTTGATAACAGAACATGTCTGCTCTCCATAAAAAATAACTATAAACTAACTATAAAACAGACAATTCCTTTACATGAATATTTATGCATATTTTATTATATTAATCTTAATAAAAGTTTCTTAAGTCAGCTTTCATACACACACACACACACACACACACACACACACACACACACACACACACAATAAATACAATGTTTAAACAACATGAAACACTAACTTGAAGAATAGCGGTCTCACTACAGTGGCCCCTGTTCTATGACTGTGATAGAACTGTGTATACATATATGGGAGAAGCAGATAACGTAGCTGAAGGGCTGTCCTCATGGCATTCTGGGCTGTCATACTAAATGCTGCAGGATCTTGGTCCTAATTGGAGAGAAAAAATATACGTATCATAATACTGTGCTGTGTCATAATGTTGAAATACTACACGTCACCATACATGCTACACAATTATATTTTAAACGCTATGATTTACGGCATTCAACACTTTAAACCAAACACCTAAACATACAATAATAGTTGAATACTGATGAAACAAAATTAAAAAATCTTTTAAGTTTACAATACAGCCAAAAAGGATTTCCATTGCCCACAAACCAGATTTTCGGTGACAGACAATGAAATAAGTTTTCCTTATGTGACATAGATCTAAGTGCAATACAGCTAAAATGATCTCAAATGAATTTTAAATGCTTACCCTTTTCCCAATACTATTGTGATTCCTCATAAATGGGTAGAATGCACCAAGCTGCATCCACCTTGTACAGAGCTCCTCTGTCGTATCTCCAGAAAACCCACAAATATCGGCTCCAACCAATGGGGTACCGAACATGTTGAACTTCAAGATACCTGCGCAAAGATTTAAAAATAGATCAGCCTTTTAAGTTTATATTTTGCTGTCTTAATACACCTGGCAGTCTACTCTACAATCCAGTTAAGTCCCTTGTTATGGATGTTTTCTGCAGAATAAAGTATTCAAAACTTTGATATGATTATAATACTCTCTTAACAAGCTCTCATATTAATAATAACACTACTGGGTAGTTAAAATTTGGTGATAAGAAACAGGTTTGTTCTAAAAAGGTTGAATGCAATGACAAAAGTCATTCTAATGTAATCTATTCTGAGGATTGAAATGTTAACTACCGTATATACTCGCATATAAGTCAATTTTTTGGGTAGTGAAAATGGACTTATATGCGTGTCATATTTCCTACCCACTGAAAGAAAGATGTTTTCGGCCATCCTTGATACGCAACACTATAGCATTCAACCCAATAAGAGCCAGAGTCGAAATAAAATTGTCACATCGCTGCCTACTAATCCATTATTATTCACTAAATAACAATTAATTTTCACCAAACCATTATTTGGATCTCACAAACATGCAGGTCTTTATGTAATAATACTTGATAGTCACGTGCTGTTACCTACCAGTACCTCCAAATATGTTGTGAAACAATGAATTAATAACACTTGCTTTATTGATGTTACAATCAGGCGTGTTTGTGTGAGCGATAGTTGGAACAAAATCGCCGCATCTCTGCTTACTAGAGAGTCTATAGCCTTATTCAATAAATTAAGATTCATTTTCACTAAACCGTTATTTAGATCTCACAAACATGCCAGTCTCTGTGTAATAATACTTGATAGTCATGCGCTGTTTGTGTTAACTACCGGTACCTCCAGATGATTAGCGATAACATAGAAATCCCTGTTCACATTGCAAAACATGCTCACCACTTGCTGTGAAACAATTAATTAATAACACTTGCCAGTTGAAGGGAGTCTACAATCAGGCATGTTTGGTGTGATGAGTTTGTTTATTTATATTAGTTATAACATTAAAGCAAAATCCGTCTGTGTGTGTGTGTGTGTGTGTGCGTCGCTGCCAGTGAAGAAACTGATATTCATATTGATATATTTACGACGCACTTGCTGACTCCATGAGTTCGAAACAACTGGGTCAGCTTTTTCGCGAATGACAACAATGATTAGGATTTTGAGGGATTTTAAGCCGATACTTCTTGACCTAGACTTTTAAGGTGAGCATATGCTTGAGGAAAGAATTACAGGCTCAAAACTGACCTCGACTTATCTGCCGGGTCAACTTATACGTGAGTATATATGGTACTAAAGTCAGAAGAAAGTTACATTACGATGTATGCAGAGATGCATAACAGAATTTTCTGAAGCACCAAGTATCCAAACAAATTACACTCTGGTTTATTACTCAGTGTCAAGTCAATTGTGTATTAATATTACTACTACTACTATTATTATTATTATATTTAACATTCTTTTCATGAAATCATGTTAAAAAATTATTTATGACATAAACTGTAATCAGAAAAATACCAGAATTCTTAGTTATAAAAAAAGTTTGTAACATAAAACCAATTAGAAATGATTAATGACATGAATAAGTGACATTCTAGTAGTTTTCTAACATTTGCTTTTTTATTAAATATACAAACCCTTAATGCAATGGCAGTTAATTGTACATAGTGTATACTATACGAACTTAAGGAGTATCAATGTATTCATATACATTACAAAAACATGTAGATTTACTTTTTTTGTGATTATCTCAGGAAATATTTTAAAGTTGATAAAAGTATCCATTATTTCTACTGACATTTATTTACCTGGTATGGTATAGTGCATATCTTGCCAGTTTGAGTTGATATCGCCTGTCCAATGACCACCATAGTGGCCCTGGGATGGAAACGTTGATCGTGATATCACAATGCTACGCTTATTCAGTATTTTTTTTAATGCACTGAAAAATAATGTATTAAATACTTTGAGCCACTCTACATATCTGCCACCATGATAACTCGAATGACTCGTGTTTTGTAATGTTTGTTAACTGTTTAACCTGGTAACCAAGCAATATATTGCACAAGATACGAGAGAGATACAAATAACATTATATTATTTAAACATAAAATAGTCATACAAGTCAACTTTGATGAAGTAGATTATATAAGGACCCAGTTATAAGTCACCAGTTCCACTGAGTCGTTAACTAACAATTAATGTTTGGCTCTTAGAACATAATGTAACACAATAAGGATGAAAATAAATCTACAAAAACTAATTTCTTACAACATTACATCTCTTCCTCGTCGACCAATTTTGGATGTTTGACGTTTCATGGCCACTTTTCTGCACAAGGTAGGCTAAAATAGTGAACCAATGTTTCCTAAAGACTGGCCAGTACAGCGAGTTATAATTATAACAGCCACACTACTCAATATATATGCTTATTGTTTTACAAGTCAAAACAGCCAACATACTCAGTTACCTACCTGTCAGTAGCAATCGTTTCTTGTAGGCCGTAGAGATTGTGCAGGTTATAATGGGATGATAAATATTGATGGGCTGATGGACACAACGTACTAGTAGGAAGTTTACTATCACCCATTATGCCTGAAAATAATAAAACTCCATTAACGATAGTCTAGAATAGGCAGAAATAACAAATTTATATTAAAACGATTATTGACCTACTTCTATTCAATTAGCATGAACCTTATTTGCCATCATAATAAAAACTAGGATGACATTGAGACACACATTTAGACTTCTGTTGCTGTTGATTAACGAATTACTAGAAGTGGAAAGCAAATGAAACAAGTTCAATTATTATACTGATTCGTACACTGAATGCATATTGCTCACTGCATATAGCCAACAACTTATCCCCACACACACATACACACACACACACTTCATTTAGAGTTTTATAAATATATATATATATATATATATATATATATATAGAGAGAGAGAGAGAGAGAGAGAGATATGAAACAAATGAAGACAACTGACCTGGTAAATAAGGAGGATTATCATATGTGTTATTACCACATCCATGTATAGAACCATAAGCTGCATTCGATGGTTCATTCATGTCCTAGATTAATAGAGAATAGCAGCCTTGTTTGTTTCCACTGTGACAGTAAAATTAACAATAATAATAACAATAATAACATTCTTAATATTCAGTCAAACACCTCATTCACAAAGTGAAAGACACTGAAATGTTTGGCAGTAAGTAATTTTCAAAATGTGCCATGATTAAAATGATATGCGACATTTCATATAAAATATAGAAGTTTTTTATATCCATTTTTTTTAAAGACACCTTAAACAGGTGACTAGTTTTGATTGCTCCATAGACATGTATATTTATACTGAACTATTAGTATTACATTAACTCATTGTATCTGACCAAATATTAATCATATCAAACATTCTATGATTCTATTAATTAGAGCACCAAAATACCATAAGAATCTTTAATAAACATCAATCTTCACCTAATTTATCTTTATTTTAATTTAATTATTTGTATATTACAAGTCATCATGAGAACATAAAACAATCCATAGAGATCCATCTAGTAAAACCACCATAGACAAACATTAGTAATATTTTAAGTCTCAAACGAGAGAGATCCAATATTTAGAATTTACAATAGATGGCATATTCAGCAAAGACAACTTCACCAGTTGCCTGGTTGGATGAAAAACTCCTCGTACTATAGTGCCACTGCTAGGATTTGAACCTGCCACACAACATGACCATGCATAAGAAAGCCCATGCTCTTAACCACTAGGCCATGAATTTCCTATCAACACAACAAATCCACAGTGAAACTGTATAATATTCTTAAACCAGTACTCTTCAGCATTATTCTATACCGTATTCCACAAAAAAAGGCAAACATCCATCTGTAATAGCTTTAGATTATTACAAAATCAGTCTATCAGAGTAAAAACTAAATACTTCTGACCGTGTCTATTTCATCAAAGACAAATTGTACTTATTTTGTTTCTCCACCTTTTGGGGTGACGTTGCAGTCAAAGGTTTTGTTTATAAAGCTGTCAAGGAGACTTTACATTCTTGAAGTACAATTTACCAGGTTAAAGATTACGAATTTTCTATTTTCTTCCAGTTACCTAATAATAATAATAACATCATTATAGAGCGATTGAGTGCAGTACAGTACTGTTACTGAGTGAGCGAGTGGTTTTTATTTTGCCTCAATATTGGTCACAGAGGGGAGATATGGTTGAGAGCAACTAAGACGATCAGACTAAACATTCAACTGACGCAGGTAATCCAGACTTGATGATCTGCAATGAAGGGTACTACTACCAACTGGTGCATTTCTACTCACAATCCAGAGTCCATCAAACGGTATACTGTCGTGGAAGTATTTGGCTTGTCTGTACCACCAATCAGAGGTATTTGGATTTGTGAAGTCGGGAAAAACCGTTTTCCCGGGCCAAACCTGTATGGAAATAAAAAAAGTAATTATGAATATGTTAATGAGATCACATCAACAAAGTCTAAAATATACAGGGTACATGATAAACAATGACACAGAGCATAATTATTATTATTATTATCATCATCTAAGTATGTTGTGCTAGTCATAACTTGTGAAGAGCAACTGAATTTCTTCAATTCTACATTAAGAACATTACTTAACGTGCATCTTCCCGAATGCCAAATCAGACATTGCTCAAATGACAAACAGTGGGTAGGTGATAACTTTCGCAATTTAATTCGTAGGCATTAGAGAGCATTTCTGGGCGGAGATCGTACTTTGTACAACCAATATAGAAATAAAGTCAACCGTGAAAGAAAGTCGCTGCAAAGGAGATTCTATGAACGTAAGATCCAAGTCTGGAGAAAGATCACCCGAAACGTTGGTGGAATGACATCAAAACTATTGCCGGGGCCAAAGTACATTGCGACAAACTACAGGGACTTGCTAACTCACATTGCGTGGGAAAATTAGACGTTCTCGCCGATGATGTGAGCAGATACCTCCATCCCAGATACCTACATCATCAGTGTCGCAGAAGTAACTGATTCTCTCTCACGGATTAAAACAAGCAAAGCTGCCAGCTCGGACGAAATACCAAACTGGATTCTACGTGACTATGCCACCATACTTGCTCCTTGTGTTTGCGCAATCTTCAACAGCAGCCTGAGGGAAGGGATTGTACCACTGCTGTTGAAATGCATGGACATAAGACCTCTAGCCAAAGTACAACCACTGAAGCTCATTCACAAAGACCTGCACCCAATATCACTCATGCCGTGTTTTGTCCAAGTGCTTACAGCAATTCATTTGTGCCTGGATAATGGCCATTGCCAGTGACCAAGTTGACCCCAAACAATTTAGGTCAGTCAAGGGAATGTCCACTGTGCATACATTTATCGAGCTAGTGCATAGGTGGAAATCTGTGATCAATTCCAACAATACCATGATCTGTGTATTACATGTTGACTTCAGCAAAGCGTTTGACAGAGTAGATCACTATATTTTGCTGAGTAAATGTGCCTCACTTGGATTATCAAATTTTATAACCAAATGGCTAACACCTTTCTTATGCCAACGCAAACAGCGAGTGAAGATCAGCAGTGTAAAGTCAAAGTTCACTACCATCAATGCAGGCATGCCACAAGGAACAATCCCGACATGAGTGCGCATTATACACGGAAGATTACAGTATTATTTTTGTGGAGATTATCTTTAATATAAGCATTATGTTTTCAACATCCCCTTTTCAACATTGCAGTAGTTTAATTATAAGAATTACAACTGTAGTGGTGAGAATGAGTGAACTTAAAAATTATATAAATATATATATATATATATATATATATATATATATATATATATGACATATGGTCATAATAATATGAAGTGATGTGGCTCCAGCAAAAGAATATAAACAAAAACACATAGATTGAACAATGCTTTGATTTTTTGGTAATTATTATTTTTGTCAATTCTGAAATCAACAATAAAATATTATCAACTATTGGGCTGATATTAGACAATTTAGAGGTAGTTAAGCATTAAGCATTTAGAGACATAATTCTTACTTTAATATAGGACAAGAAGGTTAGATGTCACATTTATCAACCTTGATTTACTGGATTTACTTATCCGATTTGAGAATAAAAAGGGCATCTGATGTCCGCTGTGACCTCGCTGACCCATGGTTCATGACCATTCAGAATATTTCCGACCAAACTACCAGGGTTTGATGTTAAAAATGCCGTAACTCAAAACGTATTGGAACACAGGCGGAAGCACCAATGAGAACGAGTGCGTATTTAAGGGCCAAGGGCTGATCTACACATATCGGAAGAATAACCTGTGGCCAAGTAAAACATGTGGGGGAAACAACAGATCCCACCAGGGAATTCTCATCCCAGCATTTGTTTTGATGCTAAATTCATTGAATGGTAATTCAATCTCAGACACATATATTTACAGTTGAGCGCAATGAAACATGGAGAAACTGATGTAAAATAAATAAATGTTTGGACATTACCCAATAATAAAGGTAAATTTTTGCTATTTTTAATTATTATTATTAAATACTGAATAGAGACAAGAACAGATGTCAGATGAGCAAATCAAATAAACAGGCGTAATAATAATTAAAAAGTACATTCAACTAACAATATAAAGCAACGAGACCTAATCTGTAATCACGTTCTCTATACCATTAATTATATCACAAATAAAACACTAGACAATTACAATTCCATCTGGAAATATCTGTTGATGTTTACCTTGCCAACAATCGGCTCTTTTGTTTCATCATCTCTAATGAACACATTAGCTTTGATGCCTTCATCATATGGTGGATAATTTCCAGGTATTGTGTTACTTATTCCAGGATCCTGAAAATAAAAAAAACAAGAACTGTTTAGTCTTTGAGATAGAATACACACACACACACACACATATATATATATATATATATATATATATATATACTGCCCCCAACTGTAACTTACAATGAATCTAAGACTTAGCATTCATATTGAAACTATTCTGTGCAGCATTTCTTTAGCTGTTTTAAATAATCTACAGCAGGAGTACAGCAGAAACAGTTGACTCTAGCAAGAAAAACAGCAATGAACTTAAGAGTATGAAAGGAAGACTAAGGGCTTGGAATCCCAGCGTTATCTGTGTCTCAGTGATATTTCATCCATCAAGAATATCCCCTCACCATATTCCCTGGTTGTAACCAGGACTGACATTCAAAAATACTCACTCACTCACTCACTCACTCACTCAGTCACACTATCCTCTCTCTCTCTCTCTCTCTGTGTATCTGAATGCATGGTTCATTAATTACATAAAACACAACATAATAAAAAAGAAAGTTAAAAGATGTAAGACATATTAACAACATCTCTACTGGTTTCAATCATAATAATGTAAATATGAACAATAAAAAAATTTATTAAGTGTGTTTTCGTTGTTGTCTTTTGAAGCCGAACTTAATCGTGATAACCGTCATGATTATTTAATCTGATGCACTAACTAGTGATGTGATCACAAAGACGAGTCATACTATCGAAATATGTGAGCATGTGTAATTGAACGGAACAGTAAATGAGCCCACTCAAAAAGAGCCACATCAAAGGAAAATTATTACATCAAACACTCTGTTAATTACTTCCAAAGCTGGCACATGGAAAATACTAATATGAAGATACTCGCATTACAGAAACGTAATACTTTAAATGAGATATTATTTTTCATAACTTTATATACTTGTTATATTTACTCAATGGCCATGTCTGGAAATCTAAGATGAAAGCGATGTGCATATGACACAGAATTTAAACTGAAAGTTCTGCAGTATGTTATATTATAATATAAAACAACGAAATATATATATATATATATTCTTGACTATAATATTCTAACTAAGTGTCTTGATTATAGTATAAGATTCTATCTAATATCTGATATTAACTCACTATAATAATGACATATCTCTGTCCATGGTGGTGGAGATCATTCACTATATCAGGCAAAGAACTAAAATTCTCTTTGTTGTAAGTCCAGTCCCTGAAGCTGGCCATGTAGTCAATATCTGTCCATTGTACTTCCTAGAGAACACAAGATATAATGTAAAATTGGTGTTTTCCTGCGTTATTTGAGTTCTTATAGCTCTCAGTAAAGCTTCTTTTTAATGAACAACGCACAGACACATTCGTATTTGTTTGTCTGTGTGTTCAAAATTAAACGGTGGTGAATATGACATTGGTTTGGACAATGATGGTCACTCACTAAAATAAATTATTCGAAACACTTAGTTATATAGGCCAAAGGCCCAAGTAGCCCTCGGCAGAAGCAAGGTTTAAAGTCAGTACAAAGTGCAGCTTTTAAGTTTGTGAACTATATGTCTCTATTTATACCAAAACATACATGTTGCTCCGTTCTTATAATGTAGAATAAAATAATAATCAATCAACATTTATCAGTATTAAGTGACTTAAGCAGTTTTCTACAAGGGATGAAAGTGTAACGTAGCGTACAAACTTAATATATAAGTATTTATATTCATAATTGTATTTATATTAAACAAAATATGAAATATTTGAATAAGTAGACCCTGTATTTTCCCTATGTCTCAAACAAATGCAGTCACATATGCCACAAACAGTATATCTCTCAGTATTCTCAAAATGCCGAGTTGTCTAGCCTCGGCACCAGTCATAGGTGGGAGTATAATTACTGAGGGGTGTCTCAAACGAAACAAATCCCACATCAGTGTGAGTCACATTGGAATCCTGAACCTAGAAGTTACTAGTGCAATGCTCTAATCATTGAACAATAGGAATGCTCATGCAAATACTACTTCAGTACTAATTTATAGTATACCATGAGTACAATTACTCAATTGGCAAATGGTTGACATTTTATTTTAATACTTTTTGGGCTGTAACTTTTTAATATTATGATCTTTTGCCAACTAAGCTGAACAGACCATCACTGTATACAACCTATGATGACATACTTACATAAGGTATGCCAATTGCCCTGTTTCTGTCAATCACGGTTTTTAAGTTTGCTCCGTTCCCGTAGCCCCAACGACACAGATGGAATCCGAGACCCCAATATGGAGGCATATATGGCCTACCAATGACGTCGCTGTACTGCTGTATGACATCATCAGCTGCTGGACCAGTGAAAACATAGAAATCTAGGATGCCTCCAACAGTCCTGAATGTTAACGCTGGCAGAGGCTGAAGATCAACATCTAAAGAATACATAAGAAATATAAGTTTTTGTATAATCATAAGTTTATATAACTTCAATTAAAGTTCAAACTAGATATTTTAGAAATGGAATTTCTTTAGCAATGTGAAAACTATGCAATTCTATGTATATGTGTGTGTACATGTATGCTAAATATTATATTAAAATTGTAATAACAGTAAATAGCTATTTTCCTGTTAAATCGAGGTTTTACAGTGGAAACATCAAATCCCTTTGTTTTATGGCCACATTCTAATAGCAATGACGTGAAGCATGAGATGAAATACCTTTCAGACAAGGATCTGAACTCCAGACCTAGAAGTCTATGGCCAAACACGTTACCAACATCAGTTTTTGCAATAATAAATACTTGTAGCTATTATTATGTATAGCAATGTACCCTACTAACTTACCCATCGCATTGCTATTTAACAGGAACACGCCATGAGTCTTCGCATCAGGTTCAACATTCAGATAGAATGGATGAGATCCATAAAGATTGGCACCAAACTGTCAGATTCAATAACCATAATACAGAAATAGATCATACTTCCTACCTAAATAAGCTCAATAAATCCATGCAATAAGTATATAGCATTATTTCAAGCACAAAATGTATTTATTTTAGCATGAGTCATGATAATGTGGGTCAAACGTGATATGCAAGGCCTGGATAGCATGACAAGTGCCGAGATAAATTCATCTCGCACCAGAAACAATGCCAGATATGGTTTTTTTAACACTGCCTACGGAAAATGATCAGAAATGCCAATTTTGTATGACATTCCACAAAATATTGTCTGGGGCCATGACAATCCACTTACATCAGACACTTTCGCATTTCGGGTTGTACCACATCTAACCCAGTTACCATCTATGACTTTTTAAGTATTTGCAATAAATTCACATCTATATGTAATAGTCTTTTACACATCTATATGTAATAGTCAAGTTGTGTATCTAGATTGCCTTTTTTTAGACAAAATCAACATTGGAGAGTGAGATGGATTTATCTCAGCACTAGTGTCTCAATAGGACATCACTCATAGATTGATTAATGTTTTATGGCCACTTTTGTGCACATGTTAGGCTTTAGGCTAAATGGGCTGAGCGACCTCCAAAGGTAACATAATATAATAATAATGTGTGACATTTATATAGCACCCTATTCAGCTATATAGCTGCTCTAAGGTGCTTTACAATATTATTATCCTGGCTCAGACCTGTTTCCACCCAGCACATATCTCAGCTCCCCAGGGAGCATACAACGCGTGCTGCCATTATCAGTGCAAAGCGTTTCTCAAACAGATAACCATCGCCTCATGTCAGGTACTCATTTTTATGGATGAGTGAACCAGTCGCCACATGATGGCAGCTCACAGAGCCTCGAACCCGCAACCCTTTGGCTACGAGTCGTATGCTCTAACTGAATGCGCTATCACGGTTCGACGATGAAGTGGAGTCGAGGATGAAACGCCCTTCAGATATGCCCACGCCGAGATTCGAACTCAGGTGGTGGTGATCTGTGATCCAGTTAAACCGCTGAGGCGCCCGCCATCACTCATAGAACAGGTAATGAAGAAAAGGTTTTCTTCTTTGGAATTAAAAGTCATTTATAGTATGTGTTGTCTAACAATGGAGACTAGAAAGAAGAGATAGAGGGATACACTGGGTTATTGATAACGATAAATGCTACAGCAAAAAACCAATATCAACCTGGTCACATCTCATAAATGAAGTGCTTCAGTGAGTACGCTCTGCCTACACACAGACAAAAACGGTAATTTAATCCTTGATCATTTTGGGTGCCCCTTAAAGCTTAAATGCAGTAGAATAAAACAGGCCAGTTCTAAACATCAAAGCTTAATAAGCACCAATATATATATATATATATATATATATATATCTCTAAAATGGTCTTTCGGCACATACCCAGAGATGTGACAGTCAAAATCAGAGCTGAGGATTTGGATACAAATCATAGAATTACATTCTCTCCTAGCTGATGGTAACTATAATTAAGACTACTATCTCATCAGATAAGATAGTTCTCCTGAGAAAAGGAACATCTAGAAATCCAGTTTCACCTTGAGGTAACTAGAATTACTATCTATAATTAAATCATAACATAAGCTGAAATGATATACAACAGGGCAACATAGTCTGGAAAAAGTGCTGTATCAATATTAAATAAGCAAACACAACTACTTTATCAAATTGATGCAATAGAAGAGTCACAGCATCAATATTTTTGGACAACATGAAAGACTAATAATTAACTAATATGACTGTGTGTCATGATTAGTTTGGTAATCATCACACCTGGGTGAGGTATACCATCTAGGGAAATCTCACAGAGGTGACAAACACAGATAACATGATCTGATCTTAACACGAAATGGATGTTTGCAGTGCATTGCTCTAACCAATGCAATAACAATAAATATGTCACCTGTATTGACAAATCTGGAAAAATGCCACCAATTACAATCATGCAGAGATTGGCTAACAAATTGTCTACAGATAACATTGTTCTCACATGAGGTCCGGTATCTCTGTTCCACATGTTTAGCTGCTGCCAGCTTCCATTCAGCAATAGCGGTGTCATATGTTCTCCCAGGCCGTAAACGAGACCTGTACCCATGTGAGTGGACATCTGAAGGAACTGGTTGGCATAGATCAGTGGTGCTCCAGGAATGGTTGAATCAAACCTGTGTAATTAAAATAACAAAGACACTCAAACTTAATGCAATATGTACTCAATCTGCATGAAGACAAACACACACACAGATGGAGAGGGAAAGGGATCCAGACAAAGTTAAAGCTAATCAATTTCACTTATTTACTTGTGCAAATATTAACAAACAAATGCCATACAGAACTGCATTAGTAGATTTTCTGGTCACTTTCAAGCCAAATGGACTCTTTTGGAAGGTAACTTTGTAGTCTGTTGTGGCAACTCTTTCTGTTGTCTCTGGTGTCTTAATAGGAACTTCGTATCTATCAGCACTGGGATCAGTTATCTACAATGATTATATATATATATATATATATATATATATATATATATATATATATATATATATAAAATGTATATTTAATAAAGCACCCTTATTATAGACGAGCCATTCATAGGCACTGTACAAATAATATGTAATATAATAATACCCCAAATAGTATGTCTGTAAAAACCCTATTTATAAGAGATTTAAATGATAATTATTATTTATCTGTGAAAGCAACACTGAACAGGCATGCTTTTAGAATGGATTAAAAATTTTCAAGAGACCCATTTCTAATATCTCTCTATTTATGGTTTTTGTAATTATTCGCACTGTGTAACCAATAATAAAGCTCTTTCAAACTGCTATCATTAATAATCTGGGCATGTAAACAACAGATTAATAATACTCATGAAAAGAAAGTTTTTCCTCACAAAGCTTTGAGTTGTGTCTAGTTTCAGGCTTAAACCTGTTCTTTTGGAAGATTTATAATGCTGGATTGCTGGAAATCGCATTATGTGGGTAAAATATGCATAGGTTTAATCATTATTTCAGAATATCCATGTTTTACAAAAAAAATGTCCAGTTTATTTTAATGGTCCTAAAATGCATTTGAAGCTATGCTTTTTAAACTAACAGAAATGATTATAAGAGCAATAGGGTATTTAAAAAAATTTAAACTGTAACAGAAAGTGCAAAAAACACAATATTTGCTGGGAAAATAATGTACGCATGTTTACAGATGTACACCAATGAAACATTGCAAAGTAAAATAAAACTGTATTTCATTGCAATGAGAAGATCTAGCAGTTCTTGATAGTCATATATATGACCTTTGACTTGATTTGTTTTCTTTTATGACCAATGAAACACAGATAATATATGATAACTTAGACACTTATTTCTGGTGTGGTGGTCCCTTTAAAATAAATGACTAAAACTTAATATGACAATTTTTAACTAAATATCCTGAGATTAGTCATTTTCTTTGCTCAGAATGTCCCACTATGTAAGTGTTGTAATCATAATGGGGAGATATGGCTGAACTCTTTAAATAGAAAGTGCAGGATGCTCTCAGCAAATGGCTCGGGAAAAGATGAAACTGGGGGCAATAATTGTCAAACGTAATGAGGTAATTATAGAAGACTGTAGTGAGAACTGTGTTATGTTCCACCATGTGCATGATGATCATTAATTAGAATATCAAGATTCTAAATAAACTAATAATATAATATCTTGTTATAGAGATTTTGCACACAGAGTTGTCTGTCAAATATCAGACCCATAATATGACTCAGTAAACACTATCATAAGTAATATCAGATATTTTCAGTGAGATGACAATGCCATTTAATATGCAAGACAATAAATAGTCTCTGAATTGGTCTGTAAAAGTCATCTAGAATAAAAATCAAGCTTTCTAACCACCAACCATAAGGTCAAGCTGAATAGACCGATCCAGGCAAAATGCATCGCATCAGTTACCAACTGCGGTCTTAGGGTAGAAACAGCTATGGTACCCACTGTTAATAGGGGTTGGGAACTTTTCACCAATGGTAAACACCGCAAATCCTTCAGCAAACTATTTCATATTACATGGAGACTGAGACTAGTATTTCAACTGAACAATTGTGTCTTTCCAAAGGATTTAACACAATATTTATCCGGATATAACCCAATGATTGAGCGGACCGATCTTTCCAGATTAATGACACAGCTAAGCCTTCATTATTCATGTTTACTCATAGGGGAGTTTTTAGCATAGATTTCAATGGATTAAATAAATTATTTCAAAATCAAACTTTTAGCTGAATGTAAATTGATTTTAAAGGAACAATCCACCCCCAAAAAAAAAATGTAATGCTTAGAACAGTAACCAAAAATTCCACAATAATAATCACGAAATAAACCTGATAACAAAGATATAGGGAAATAATCCAAATTACTGGAGGGCCGCCATTATGGAAGCAGACTCGAAGGCAGGAAGGAGAAAACTGAAATGCTCTGACGTCACATGGCGATCTCTATACTGACGTGGATTATAGTTTCTCTTGAGCATTAATACCCGAGCCATTTGAATCATCATCGTCTGTCAGTTTCCATCTGGATCCAACTGATACGGTCGTATGTCATTCATGACATAATTTTAACAACTCGGTTGCGTTATGTTCTGGAATAATTCTTTGCTCACACTTGTTTACATGCTTTTGTAAGGGGCTCTACAGACTTCAGGTCAACCGGATGCGTTGAAGTGACGGCATCATTCAGGAGCTTCCGGTTTCTGTCTATCTTCAAAATGGCGGCGCCCATAGGCCATTAAAAGTTGATTAATCAGCACTTTGAACTGGATTATTTAATATGTGGGTGATCATTTACCCATTATTTATGATATTTGTGAGTATAGCTGTATTTGTCCTCAAAATGTTTTCTGATGGTGGACTGTCCCTTTAATGAAGATTTTAAAATATTTAATGTAGCTGTAAAGGGCAATTTGCAAGTTTTGGAAATAATATTTTTACTTGTACCTGGGAACCAATCATACATGTATCACCTGTATATTATTAAATAAAAAATGTTACTACATTATAGTATTAACACCCTTAATATTTACATGTAGTAAACATTGCATGAATGGCTGATTCAGAAAATAAAACAGTTAATTCACTTTTAATACAAGATATCATGCATAAATACCAATATTACAATAATAGGAATCACCCATTGAATTATAATCTATGTGATCATTGATTTTATCCATTCACATGGTCATGTCATGTGGCCTTATGTCCTACTGGGGATGAAGAGGATAAGTGAAGTGACATCGTCATGTCAGATGGCAAAGGTTCTACAAAAAATAAGTTTGAACTAGACAAGCTGGACCATGACATGCATGCAAACCGTGCTGAACATTACTTGGTTTAGTGGCATATATCTATGAATAAAGTCTATCCCATTCCTATTAAATGCAAAATTATGATCTGGAGATCATATAACATCAATTCAATGGACTAAAATAAAATCCAAATATAGCTGGTAAATAGCCTATATACAGCTTTTCAGTCAGACATTTATTGTCCACCACACGTGTAAATGGCGCATGGTGGCGCCAGGGGTAATTGAATTGGTCTGTTCCAGTGAGTTTCACTATTGCAATTTGCCTCTTTAGCCTTTACATTAAACAGGAAAACAAGACATAAAAGCCATAACATAAAATGTAATTATTTAGTCTAGCCCTGCCATCACCGAACATCCACCAACCACACCTACCTCCAACCTGTGATAAGGACCCAATTTCCTGCCATGATAATGCCCCTAATTATACCCCCCCCCCCATTATTCAGTCACTGCCAATGTTTTTACCCAATATTCATACCACACATTACCATATAATTATAAATACCCCGCTGTTACTGCCAGACACTAACAATGAAAAGATAGTTGAGGTTAACAAAGGATCAAAAGCCATGTGAAATCAACCACCCCCCAAGGCCGAATAAGCCTCCCCACTCAAACCCCCCCTCCTCACAATACCAACTTTCAGCCAGATCCCAAAGTTGGCATAAAAGTGAGGTTAGACTGTATTTATAAGCCAATGTAAGTAAAACCTGCCATTTGAGTCAGATGTTGGGCACTAACCTTGAAATGTAACCTGGTTCGTGAATCAAAGTAGACATCCAATAATAGCTTCATTATATCACTAGGCCAACCGGAGTGTGACGTTCTCTCTAACATGGCTTGATATCCGTACTTCGTTTCTTTGATGTCTTTTATTTGATATCCATCATAACCGATTGGATAATAGCAGTATGGCACACTGGTACCTCGGTGTACGTAAGAGCTGTTAAACAAAGCTTGTCTGATGGGTTTCCAGCAGCAACCCTTCGATTCACAGTGAGATCTGGATGACACCCCACTTGGATCACAGTCAAATCTAATAAACACATAAAGTTTACTCTAACTGAGTGTGTCTTGTGGCAAAGAAGTTACAAGAAATCTTATGTTAGAATTAATTCACATATTGTAGAATCACTCACAAAAAATAAAAGCTTAATCTGAGTCAAACTGTTTTAATTGAATTAATTTGCGAAGTTTTACTTTTTTATATTATCATAAACTATTCATAGCAATATGTCAATGCTCTATGGCTTGACTATGTGTTATGGATCAAATGATTATGGAAAAGGAAATGGAATATACTTGCCTCGCATTGTAGCTAGTGATATCACAGGTCAGTTTGCTTGTTTGAAACACTTCATTGTGTTGTTCCATTTGGAATGTTTCACTGCCTTGAGCACTTAAGCAGGCATCAAATATAAGCACCATCATCAACACAGGCCTCATTCTGACAGTCTTTGTATTCTAATGTAGTATCTTAAAACAAAAATATAGATAAGTAAGTACAGTCTTTACTTTGTATACCAAATGAATTTCAGCTTTTACTTGATAAATTAATGATAAATTAAAAATGTGTTATATGAATCCATTGTGGTCCTGAGGAGAAAGATCATGGATATATATATATACACCAGATGGTGGACTAGACAAAATTCAAATGACTACTAATTTGTGATGGGACTAGTCACTAGATAAATGGAAATTAGATCTACAAACAAAAACCATGTAATAATATAGGACCAGTCACCAGGTTAAAAGAATGTAGATCTAAGAACTTGATTCCTGGTCATTAAATACAAGTCGGCAATAACCAAGTTTGCATTTTGTAGATCTATCTACTTTAGTTTATAGACTAAGAGTAAGAAGTTTGTTAGGGAGAATTTATCAAATAAACCATTTTTAATTTTACGTCCAAGTCCTAGAGGGCCAAGTATACTCAAAATTGATTAGTATTTTAGATGATGAAACGGGTCCATTTTGGAATTCTGTTCACTGACATAAACAAGTTAGATATATGTATTTATATTAATACTTTGTACTTCTAACTCGGTTTAACCTGTCAGAATTGCAATATCATGAATATAAAATTACAGATCATAACGGAACCATATAATAGGAGGACGAACGAGATCCTACATCACATGATTATGTCTCACTGGTTAGGTAAGTAAATTTACTTAAGAATATAGTTCTTTTTATAAATTGCTTTGGGACAGTATGTTAGAAGTCTTCTTTCGGATGACCAGTGACTCTAATCAAACGAACATAATATTGCACAGCACTGCTAAAGTATCAAGTTTTGTGTTTACCTTAAGACTGCCGGCCTGGGTGCTCTCGACCCCGATGGTTTCGCCCCTGATGATTTCGTCACCTGTTTGTAAACATCGTCCCACCAGTAAAACTATTACTTTGGATCAAATGACTCTATTGTTGTTGTTGTTGCTATTACTTGTACACACGGGTATAGCCACGACCTTGACCGTATTACTTCCCTTTCATGAACAGTAGCGTATATTCATATTTTCATTGTGACCAATACATGACTTTTTCTTTGGATTTTATAAATAAAACTTGTCTACTTCCAAAACGCCCCCCCAAAAAAAAAACACAAAAAAAAAAAATGGAATAATTTAGAGGAAATATATTATTTTAGGCTTTAACAAAAGGCCCCTTTTTCCCCAAACTAAAAAAAAGGGTAGCCCCATAACTTAATGCGTATTTGAGAACTTTTGTCATTTTTTTAATGACCAGAAGGCTGACCTGTTTTATGGGGGGATTTAAAATTTTTGCCATTCCCCAAGCCTCCCCTGTGGGGAATTCTCTAGGGGGGAGCACCCTTTTATGTTTTCCCTTAAATCTTTGAGGAACAGGTCAAAGTTTTTCTAAAGCATTTGCATAATTAATGACGTACCTGATGATGTCACATTACTGTAAAATTTTTTGCACAATACACCAAACTCGTCCAGGGTATAAGTACCCATGAGGACTGTCTACAACTCCAGGATGACCTAAATCGGTTAGTGGAGTAGTCCCAGAAATGGCTGATGAGATTTAATGAGGCCAAATGTTCAACAAATTATGTTATGAGTACAGTATGAGAAATACTTCACAGGAAGCAATAACAGGGAAAAGGACTAAGGTGTCACCATTGACAAGGATATGAAATTCCATATGCATGTGTCCAAAGCGGTGAACAAAGCATCATTAATGCTCGGAATTGTTAGAACAACATTCACCTGCATCGACGAGACAACACTCCCCCAGACTATTCACCACTATGGTACGCCCTCATTTTGAATATGGAAATGTGTGTTGGTGTCCAATGTTCCGACGTGAGAAGCCACAAAGAGGAGAGTCACAAAGAGGAGAGCCACAAAGAGGAGAGCCACAAAGCTGATACCAAAATTAAGAAGTTTGCCTTTATAGTGATAGGTTAGGAGTAGTAGTGCACGTAGTAGACAGTCACACATTAAATATATTCAAGTCCTGATTAAACAAACATTGGATTAGGGAGAGCTACAATCTGCCACGATCCATTAAATAAGACTTGACCGGAGTTTTTAACAGGCTGTGTGTGCCATCACTATTTCGTAGATCTGGTATCAAGGTATAAATTAAGGTATTTATAAACGTTCTGCTTTCTAACAAATGACTGCCATCTGGTCAATGAATGACAATAAATTAGTCTACTTTTTATTATTATTCTGAAGGCGCGGCGCATCATAATGTAGTATTATGATTAATATTAAGATTGGTTAAAACATAGAAAATTAAGTACGGTTGTTTATCTATAGTAATTATATATACTAGCTCGGGAAATAATTAATTAAGTACTCAGTTGGTGACCATTTGTTTGGGGGGAAATACCCTACAAAAACTTCTTATTGTAATTATGCATAAATACATTCTTTCAAGGACAACATGTATAGTTTGTAACATATATATATATATATATATATATATATATGTATATAGTTTAAAACAATTTAACTTCCGGCAAAACAGACAAAGATTGTTCAGACTTCCAAAACGTGAGCATCCACTGAACTGTCTATGTGAAAAGTAAAGAATTTCTAAAACTGAAGTACAGTTGTATTCAACGTCTGACCGTGTGATTTATTGATGAACATGACGAAGCTCAGGCGTGTGGGAAATTGGGGTCCTTTGAACCGAAATGGGAACTATATACAGTGGGAATTATAGGGATAATCGGAATAAATAAATATAATTTTCTCTTGCAACACACAAAAAAGTAGTGTAGCCCCAATAACATCTGGCATAAGCTTCCTATCAGCAAACAGATACTGACATCAAATTGCTTAGAATTAAGTCGTTGGCTTGAAGAAAGATTGGATCATAGCAGAAACCTGGCGTAGCTAGGATCCAGCTCCGGAAGGAGAAGAA
Source organism: Paralvinella palmiformis (assembly GCA_025642065.1). Taxonomy (NCBI): domain Eukaryota; kingdom Metazoa; phylum Annelida; class Polychaeta; order Terebellida; family Alvinellidae; genus Paralvinella; species Paralvinella palmiformis. Next base: position 133,892 of record JAODUP010000320.1, read on the forward strand.
ATCAGCAATAAACAACAGTCGAACACAAGCAACAAATGCACAGGCATAGGAAGATCATACAAAAGCAAACAGAGAAGTAAAGAGTGTAAAATAGACAAAAGAAACTACATAGACAGTCTGGGAGAAGAAGCAGAACAAGTTGCATGTAGCGGAAACATGAGACAGCTGTATGACACTCCCAGGAAACTAGCAGGCAAGTATAGCTAGCCAAAAAGCGCCGTTAGAGACAAACAAGGAAGGAACATCACGGGAACTGAGCAACAACTCAACAGATGGCCTGAACATTTTTAAACACTTCTGAACAGACCTGCCACGACATTGAAGCAGAAGCACTCAAGACAGGCATCGACACGTCTGTTGACCTATTGTACCCTCTCTTTACAGATATTCGGGAAAAGGAAAAAGTGCCATCACACTGCAGAGAGTGATACCTCATAAAACACCTTAAGAAAGGAGATATCAGCAACTGTTCCAACTACAGATGAATCACACTTCTGTCAGTGCTGGGAAAAGTCTTCAACAGAATAATCTTGAAAAGAATGAAAGATGAAATTGGCCTATCGCTAAAAGATCAACAAGCTAGCTTCCGCCAAACAGATCATGGATTGGTCAGATTACAACACTACTCATCATGGTAGAACAATCCCTGGAATGGAACTCCCCACTCTACATCAACTTTGTTAACTACAAAAAGGCGTCTGACAGCATTAATAATACACTATGAAGATTACTAAGACATTACGGCATACCAACCAAGATGGCCAGCTTGATTAAAAAGAGTAGTCCACAGAGGACAACAAACCAAGCATTTCGAAGTGAAGACTGGAGTTGGACAAGGTTGCTTGTTGTCCCCATTCCTCTTCCTTCTGGTCATCGATTGCATTATGAAGACGTGCAGAGAAGAAATAGAATCCAGTGGACAGTTAAAACGCAACTCGAAGATTTGGACTTTTTCGACGACCTGGCACTTTTGTCCCACAGTCATCAGTAGAGGCAGAAGAAGGCAAGTGAACTGGCAGCCATCTCTTCACGAGAGGGCTTAAATGTACATAAAGGCAAGACAAAAATCCAGTCAGTGTGGAGCCAGTCAAACTGGAAGGAAATGAAATTGAGGAGATAGAGACCTTCAAGTATCTGGGTAATATCATTGACAAACACGGTATTACAGATGCGAGGTATTAAGGCAGGGATTAGGCAAGGCGAACGGAGCATTTATACAGCTCAAGAACATATGGAACTCCAAACTGTTGTGATTGCCACAAAGATACGCCTGTTTAACTTCAACCTGAAGTCTGTACTACTCTATGGAGCAGAGACATGGAGGACAACTAACACCACCACCAAAAAAGTATACAGACCTTTATCAATAACTATCTGAGAAGAATTCTCCAGATTCGCTGGCCAGACACCATCAGTAACAGCGACTTATGGGAGAGAACACACCAACTGAATGCTCGAAATGAGATCATAAGGAGACGATGGCCGATGGGTTGGATTGGTCACACACGCCAGAAACCAGCATCAACTATCACCAGGCAGGTCCTAACATGGAACCCACAAGGGAAAAGATAAAGAGGAAGCCCAATAAATACGTGGAGAAGGATCTCCCAGAAGGGCAGTGAGCTCCGGTGGCCTAGCGGTTAAGCACCCGGCACTTGGTGTCAACGGTCGCAGGTCCAGGGATTAATTTCTCAGCTCACTACATCGTGGGTGGTTGACCACGTTAAATGGCGCTGCCGTCTCCACTGAATTATATAAAATAAAAGGGCACGTTAAAGACCCCCTGAGGACGTAAAACACTCTGGCAGTGACCACCCTCAGGGTATTTCGGCTCCATCTTTCCGTACTGCTCCCCTGTGAGTGGTGGGGGAGGAGATTCTCAACCACTCCAACATAGAGGCTGTGCTGATTAAGCGACAGCCTGGGGATTCTCCCCGAACAACAAAAAAACAAAAAACAAATCCCAGAAGGGATGATGGGCACAAGAAGAAAAAGAATCAGAACTTATTTTAATTCCGATCATTTTAAATATAATAATAATACGTTTATCACATTGCAACTATAAGTTGAATTGTACAATTAAATAAATAGGTACATGTTAAAAGCGAAGATAAAACATTAAATATAAAGCAGACTATTGCAGTCTTGCAAATTGTACATAATTACATCGGTTTTGTCTCAAAGTACAGTATATGAACTAAAACCATTTGCGACATAAAACCCGACTACTTGTTTGTGTTCTGCAGGTTTACAGGGAGTAATTAATACAACTGGTGTTACTCCTCACTTTTGTGTTAACCTTTGGTGCTGTCAATGTTAGTTTCTTTCGGAAGTTATAATGGAGAGTTATTGTAGTCGGCAACATATATTTAAGTCTATGACTACTTTTCTGTGAGTCTTTGAATAATCGTGAACATAAAAGTTATCTCATCTCCTTCAATGGTGTGATATCCGCACGATTTAATGCATCGATCCTCATGATGGATGCCGGAAAAAATTTCAGGGCCGTTTGGATGCGTTCGAACAAGTCATTGTGTGTCTTATTTAATCCTGGGTGCCACACAGGGGCAGCATACTCTAACACCGGATGTATTGTGGCCTTTTAGTATGTTAGTAGGTCTGCCACAGACAAGTCTGATCGTTTTAACAGGAGCAGAAAGTAAAGCCTTTTGGACGCCTTACCATGGAAATATTCACAATGTGTGCTCCACGATCACTTTGATGTCAGCATTGCACCAAGAAATTTTGTTTACTGGAAACGCTCTATGTCGTTCCCGTGGATGGTCAATAGGAAGATAGCTCTATTGTCATGGGTGAATCGTACAATCATCTCCTTGGTCTTGGGTGTATTAACATTCATCTGGTTTGTTTCACACCAAGAGGATACATATAGTCAACCATGACTGCATCTTACTCTGCTCGGGGTGCATGAACGATTCAGAAAGCGTAGCATCATCGACAAATTTGTGAATCACGATGGTAACATATCACTAACAAGGAAATTAATGCCATTGGGCCAAACCATGTTCCTTGCGGAATCGATCCTGTTCATCTGCATCAAATTCGAAATGCTGTTGCGGATTCTTACACGCTGTTCGCGATCCGGAAGTAATGCACAAACCCAACGCACTAAAATATTTGGTACATTGCACTTCGTCAGTTTCTCCTTAAGTACATTGTGGGAGACATGGTTGTAAGCCTTGAAAAAATAAGCCAGCAATATGCGTACCGTTTCCTAATGTTCAGTCGCTGTAATCCACTTGTAAATCATGTCTACCAGTGCATGTGTAGTACACGTTCCTTTTTGCGCTCCATATTGACTTACATATATTGAACTGGGTATGCAATCCCACAACTTGGACGGCAAAGAAGATCTCCAGCTGCTTGCTGAACATAATATAAATTAATGGTCTCAAAAATCTAAAACTTCAGTTCAAGTATCATCCAATTCATCTTCAAATACTCAATCGGTTGGATACCCAAGCATAAGGACGTATATTTCGATATTTTAATGACAGCCTGTAATTCTTTCAATTAATAACAGTCCATCCAGTTCTATCAGTCACATGGCGAATGTGCATTTATTGCGTACCAGGCGCCATCTGGTAAAGCGGACTACAGCTCTAGGGTAGAGAGTAACTAAACCAACTGTTGTCAATCATATGCTATTATATATATATATATATATATATAGAGAGAGAGAGAGAGAGAAAACATATATCTCGTAATGCTGATTCCATCATTTTTAATTTGCCAATGACTAATATTAGTATGATTGACATGTAGACTTTAATCCCGTAATGTAAATAGAAGTATATTCAATAAACAAATATTTAAAAAAATTGAACTTATAGTTAAGGTAATTTTAAACCTTTCTATTATCATGAGATTATTGGATAACAGTACAACTTATAGATCCGACCAAAACGACCCTAACACGAATATTACCTACAGTATTTTGCCTCTTCAGTCCAAACAGAATTCGAGAATGACAAAATATAATCAAAACCATCCAGGGGCTAAACCAGGATTTTTCAGGTTGTATGCACAAATAGATTTTGAATTTGATTGAAATGGAGTTGTATCTATAATATAGCATTTTAGGACATATTTGGTGCATTAAAATATAATGCATGTGCATGAGATACAGGTGGTAAAGTATGAGGATTATATAATCGCGAGCAATTATTTGAACGCGTCATAATATGTGCTATTTGACGTCACCAGCAAACTGACAGTCATTTATTGTACGTGCAAAAGTGATCAGAAATTTATAGTATTATATTTTTGGTTAAAAAGTCAAGCAGCGTGTACGCATGTGCGTACATGCTGGTATAGCCTCTGAAAACAAAATTGTTGTTTGCTACTGGACCACGTTTGAAGAGTATGAATGTATGATTTGTGAGACTGTGGCCTCTTTGGCAGCTAAACGTTACACATGCCATCATCCAACAGAAGCGACATGGCGTAGGAGTTTCGACACCAGCAAAGCATTTGATCCTTCATCGTCTTCTGTGATGTGAAACAAATTAGTATCGGGATGAGCGGATTACCAAAAGCTTTGATATGGCAACGTCTGAGCTAATTTACAACATAACAATTGCATACATTAAATAGGAAGGTCGTTGTTGTAATTGTTACAGTTAGGGTGATACAGATCGTGTGTTAAATATTTGGTCACATTTATTTACTAAAATAATACTCATCAGAATATAGGACGACTGTAATAATAATAATAATAATAATAGCCGAAATGGCAGTTTTAACATGGCTGGCAACCTCGAATGAGGGAGAGGCATATGGTCTGTAATTTATAGCTTCCCCACCGAGACTAATTCTAAATAAATATAGAATTTTGAATATATGTCAGGTTCGGTGGAGAAAACCTCGCCAGTTGCCCGGATGAAAAAACTCCTCCTACTATAGTGCCACGGCCGAGGCGAGAACCTGCGAGCTCCCACACAGAATGACCATAGCCATAGGTCAATAGTCTCACACTCTACCCGTGAGGCCAAATGAGTAGGTACGATTTGAAGCCTATAGTGTGTAACCTATGTCTGTGGGACGTTACCCTGTTGAGGCATCTGTTGCCCGTATGTCCCCGAGTGACTAGCACTAAGATTAAAAAAAGACACTCAACGTCTATAGTGCAAGAAACATACATTGTTGAGTGGACATGTCTAAATCATGGAAGCAGAGCTCAGTCATAAAGTAAAAGAATTATGTTACATTTGAAACTGGATTGCACCCATCGCATTCACAACTTCGGGCGAGATGGGGGCCAATTATAAGAAGCTATCTGGCATAATCACAGTAATGTAGTCGGAACAAATTTGCTTAAGTGTGAAAATTGCAGCATTTCCATGGTTTGAATATACTTTATGATGTTGACGATTGGTGTTTTACGGCCACTTTTGGGCACATGATAGGCTAAATTGGCCGAGCGATTTCCAAAGGTAATGAAGCAAAGTCAAAGATGAAACACCCTTCAGATGTGCCCACGCCGAGGTTCAAAATCAGGTGGTTGTGATCTGTGATCCAACCAGTTAGACCACGGAGGCGCCCTTATATTTTATGTAAGACTGTCCATCAGTGATTTATGTTAGTAAACAAGGATTGAGACTGTGATGATGATGATGATGATGAAGTTCAGACAGGTTGATGTTTTTTAAGGCGTGTTATACTATTAAACATTTATAGATGTGTTATACTGTCACAGTGACAATTCATGTGCCAAAACATTGCATTATAATTTATGACATTGTCATGACAACTGTAACATATAATGGAATCAAACTAGATAAGTCATCATTCTCTATAATTAGATATCTTGGGTTATGAACATTATTAGATTGTCCAGGTTTACTGTACATCTTAACTGTAATTGACCCAAACCATTGTGTGTGTGTGTGTGTGTGTGTGTGTGTGTGTGACACAGACTATACTTTTTAATATAATTTTAATATTTAAATTGATTTGTGCAAAACCCCAATAACTTTCTGTCTTCACATTAGTTGGTGGTATGCTATTGATTTTATGACAGGACTACCACGACACAAAAAAATTACAAAAATCAGTAATACGATTTTAACTAATGAACAGCATACATATATTTAGCACACATTAACAGTTCACATCACATAACAAACAAATTGCTAACAATGAGGTAGCTCTATAACATATTATATGATATAATAACTCCAATTAGGATTCTCTCTTTTTCTATAGCATTTACTGAGGCCATGTTTTACATGTGTTTGCACATTCAAGCACGCAGTTATGCTAACAAATATGTGTATAAACGTGTGCAATGTACCTGTTTTTAAAATGTTTCGAACAAATCATAATATCTATTTCTCAAAACTGCAATCAGCCTTCTAAATTTCACTGAAAGACGAACAATTAAAATCAAATTAATTAAAATTAAATCAAATTCCTCAGTAGAATTGTCAATATGCTGTTTGACAGGGAAATAATTCATCGCGTTAAAACATCTTAGCCACAGTAATTATCAGAAATGTCTGTAAATTAGTCTGCCAAAACTAGTATGATAGTATGACAGTTGTATTTAATTAAGCGGGTCTCTGGGAGGTGGTACATCTTACTCTCTAGAATGGCGAATTCATTCCAAGTTTTGTGCCAAAATCCAATCTTGCTCTCTTTTGAAATCGTCGCCATTTCCTGTCAAATATTAATTATATTAATATATCTTTCATTTTCCTATATCAATACAGATACAATGCTTCTAACTTCTTTGGATTTGTCGAGATATTAGACCTTCTGTTAGAATGTTAAATGCTAACTAATATCATTATCTATAAATGTATAGAATAAATCAACAATACATCATTTTACCAAACATGTCTGCTTAAGTATATATAATAGAGTTATCAAAAAAGAGAGGTGTCCTCACAGATCTGAATGTTATGGCAAATTGCTGAAACATTTTGGATAATCACCTTGCTTCATGTTTTTTAACAAATTCATGTAATGGAATAACAGCCAACATCCACACCGTCGCAAGAATCCATGTCGCCAGGGGTACATCTTTTAACAGTGAGTATCGATGCGTTGTCATGGTGACATCAATGGTGAAATAAACAACCTGTAGAACTAGGCTGAATAACAATTAAGTAATATAGTCATTATGATAAAAATGTAATAAATAAATATCTATTAAATGATGTTAATACAGTTATTAATACAATTTAGGTACAAGCACTGGACAAAATTTCATAATTATATTTGTATCAGTATATAATAAAACATCACTATATTGAGACGGGCACATTTGAGATTATATTTGGGGAACATCCATTTGAAATTTTGCACAATGAAAAACATTAATTGAGCATTTTCACATTTTCTCATGTCGTGCATTTCTTAAAATTTTCCATAGTTTGCGTGATCTGATAGCATTATATAAACGTGTTAAATAGGCTAAACGTATTAGCTCATCCATATAAACTGCCATAACTCACAGCACAGGAACCAGAATACACCAGGCTCTGTTGACGAATGGTAGTTCCTCCCAGAGTTGTTTCAGATGATGAACATAACACAGTGAACCACAGACTGAAATAACAATGTGTTAGAAGAGCTAGTCTACTACGTGATGATGTAGACATGGTTGCTATGTCAACAGCTTTTAACATGCTACAGATGATGACTGATGTTTTATGGCCACTTTTGTGCACATGGTAGGCTAAATGGGCCAAGCAACCGCCAAAGGTAATGAAGCAAAGTCAAAGATGAAACAACCTTCAGCTATGTATTCAGGTCTGGTCGAAGGATTATATTGTTCATATTGTGTATCAAAATATACAATCCATCACCCTTGTCGGGTCCCTAAGGAGTAAGCTATCTTCGTCTACCAGTTAGAGGCCTATAATCCACATTAATCCATCATCAGAGAACATTAGTTAGTCAGAGAACGTGAAAGATTAGTACCTAGTTGGTGGTGGGTTCAGACCGAGTAGTCACAGTTTATAGTACATCAGACATGGGGTCAATTCCAATTTGTCAATTCCAATTCCACCCAATTTCATTTAGTCAATTCCAAGTCAAGTTGATCAATTCCAATAGCAAATCTATTACCTAGTACTTGAATAACTGATTGGAGTAGGTACTTGGAGTAGGTACTCCGAGTACCTACTTGGAATACCTACTCCGAGTAGTTTATATTCCATGTAGGATTGTCATGGAATAAATATTTCTGAATTAAAAAATTAAACGGTAAATTAATTTGTGGATTTAATTTTGTTTGTAGCAAACTTCAATTCCAATTCTATCAATTCCATTTTATTAAATAAGCAATTCCAGAATTGGAATTGCCCTCCAATTCGGGAATCGAATTGACCCCATACTATTACCAATGAGCCACGAGGACCAATAATTTCCCATTTTTCTTATTATCGTCCACAATCTTATACATGTTTTACATCTCTGTCTGTAAAATTGTCACAGAATCATCAAATTTTCTTAAGTAGTCACCACTAGGCCAGGTTTATGTCCCTATGGCGACCAACATCAAAGACAAATAACAAATTCACTCTACTTTTATTCCGTTAATCCTCATTAACCCATCATTAGTAAGACCAGGTACCGTTTTATTGGCAAACCGACCAGCTTTAAAAAACAATTCTTCTAATGTTTCTAGACAAGGCTTACCTAAGTAAAGCATAAGTTGACTAGTTAGAATGTTTTGAGATATGACGAGGCCAGCATGGTAGCTCTCCATCCAACCGTTCCATGTACCAGGATTGGGATAATCACTTAAAAAAGACAAATTAATTTCTTTTAGGTCTGGAAAAATACATTTAATGGTGGTTATTATATATTTTTGGGAAGCATCTCTCTCTCTCTCATATATATATATATATATATATATATATATATATATATATGTTACAGTTAATCTGTATAATCAGGTAATATGTATATTACCTGAGATTTTCAGGTAATCTGTATTAAATCTCAGTTAGCAATAGATGTATTACCTGAACATTTCAGGTAATATACATGTTACACATACACACCTGATTATACAGATTAAGCATAATATATATATATATATATATATATATATATATATACACACACACACACACACAAATATATATTGTGTGTGTGTGTGTGTGTTTGTGTGTGTGGTAGCAATGGATATAATAGCACTGGTACTATGATTATGATTACTGTCCTATACTGATTTTCTAACTAACACAATATAACATTCATTTCAAGTAGAATTTTTTTTAAATCATTAATATTCATATTATAAAATTTCACATGGAACAATGGATATTCATCAAATCAGGAAATTATGTGGTAATGGCAACAAAACAGTGTCCATTAATATCAATCGCACATAACATAAATATATTTATGTATCAATGTGTGAAAATGTATTTTTAATAAAAACCATCATATATCCAACATACGTATCACCAAAGGTAATGTGACAAGATGATGTCATGTTGTTTCCTGTGATGTCGGTCCTCATCTGGTGACTGAGTTTCTGACAAAAGGAGTTCAGAGTCAAACAGTGGCAGATGAGACAAACAAAGACACTTGGCAGGTAACGTAACAGATAATACTTCATAAACTCCAACACCGACTGAAAAATTAAACAATAACAGTAAATGTTCATACTATTGCTGTAAATATGAAGCATAAACACATCTGTGCACAGGCTGTTTGTGTGTGTTGTATGTATTATTTATGCATTTAATTTATTATCTATCAGGGAAATAGCTTCGATGTAAGCACTGTACTTGTGCTAGTTCAAATTTATGAAATGGCGTAGAACCTAGTTATTTATCTGTTTAATGTATTTTCTAAAAAGAGAACTTGTATTACTTAGTCTGAACATTCTTATAATGTATAAATTGATGATTTTAGTTCTCCTTTCCTAGGAAAATTGCCATTATACAACACATAAGAACTATACAAATCATCAAACTTGTTTTCTGACATTGATCTAATTTGTGGCTTTTGGTTGTTATATACGATATATAGTAACTAAATCTCTCACAAAGTTTGGGTCTTTTAATTCTTCTCATTATATCCTTCAACATCAAAAATGTGACTGACTGAATGACTGCCTTACTGGCTGACTAACTAACCGACTACCTGACTCATTCAATAAGCCAACCTCACTCACTCACTCACTCACTCACTCACTCACTCACTCACTCACTAAAAAATACCCGATTGTATCATCACCTACCTGTCCAGTAAGATGATTGACATTTTTCCCCTGCGCCATCTTCACCACCTGTACATCTAAGGGATTGGCCATAAGCGTCAGACTCAAGAGGGGTATCACCACGACCACAAGCCACAGGGTATGATGCGCCGATAACGGAGGTGGCAGCTGGCTTATACTGGCAAGTGTATGTACCAGGGACACCGTCAGCTGGCACATAATGTAGAATAAGAACATATGCCTCATCTGCTGACAGTGGTGTCGAGCCTAAAATATAGGAAACAGAAAGCAATTAGGTCACCACTGAGGATCTAGCTATTACTGATATAAGACCTACAGCCTCGTAGTTATCTTCATTATAAATATTCAGTTATTACTGGTGGTGTGTTAACAAATGGTCGCAGACACACACACACACACACATACATACAGGTGCTATTTATCTACCTACACACATAAACACACATTCACACACACACACACATACACTATTTATCTACCTACACACATAAACACACATTCCACACACACACATACACTATTTATCTACACATTCACACACACACACACACAAGAGAGAGAGAGAGAGAGAGACCCACCAAAGCAATCAGCTTCATGATAGATATACAGTCATCATTATCTATAGACAAACAACAAGGTAGACTCTGCAACAAGGCACATAATCGCATAGGAGTAAACTGATCCGGGGATGACTGGTCCAAAGGTGTGTGCTTCATACAAATCTGGGTATATAACGGCTCCACCGATATACTGAAATTAGATCAATAGTTATACGGCAAAACAAGAAATACAAGTAATAACAGGTTATCATATATTTTAAAATGATCACAAACAGTTTAAGTCCATCGCCGGTTAACAAATATCCGATTGAAGTAAAGAAAAAAGTAATAACATAAAATAATTTATCCCTATTTATTTAAAAGAAATGTATGCGACATGAAAAACTAGTTGTAGGTCAGTGTTAGAAACTGAGGCTTTAAATGATACTCCCGAATGCGATGAAAGTAACTTAACGAACTAGTTTAACAAGACATACCCAATGACCCAAAGACCTAAACAGAAGCACCTTAAACGGAATTAGAGTGTTCCGATGGTGGAGTGGTTATGGCACTACATTCCAAGCCTCCAGGCTGTAGATTCAAATCCAGCTCACAATCACATTTTTGCTATCTGCTTCCCTAGCCAGACACCCCTCAGCCATACGTCCCAGCTGTGACGGGTGCCGAGATGAAACGGCTAAACCCAACTTAAACTGAATCCTTTTATAACAGTCTAATTAAATACGTGTCAACATCTTACCATTATGCGAAATATATAATTATGTTATAATTAATTTGAACAAAGAAACTGATTTGTTATCTGAAAATTCAAATCATGAAATTGATGTTGCCATTTTCATCCAGTCTGTAATCTAAAAATATTTCTGTTATTTATAAAGTCAAACACATACTTGAAAATAACCACTTATACGTGTTTTATTGTTCATTAATACTTCCCTACTTAAGTTACACATGTGAGATATGGGGATATACTTACAAGTCTCAATTACATACTTCGATGCTATTACAAAAAGAAAGCGATCCATAATATTGCCAAAGCTAGTTATTTAGATCCTACCCATCCATTGTTTGTTCAATATAAGTGTTTGAAATTTTTAGATATTGTAAAATTAAAAACCTTGATTATAATCTATAAAGCCAAAAATAACATGTTACCTCTCGCTCTACAAAAAATGTTCATAGCAATAGAAGAAATACATATGATACCGAGTCTAGTAAAACAAGGAAATATTAATGTAAACTTTGGCAAGACAAAAAGAAATTTAATGTCAATTAGTGTTACGGGTGTTAAATTATGGAACCAATGAGATGCAAATGTTCGCAATGTTAAAACAATTAATAATTTTAAAGCACATAATTAAGAATATGTTCATTTCTTTATATGACTGATACCGTTTGTAATTTTATTTACTGTCCAAATACAACATATATGATGTAATATACACAATAATATGTTAATCGCTACAATAATTAATCATTTCAAAATTAAACTTATATGAATTTGTTGTTGTTTCATAAAAATATAATTATGTCTTTTTATTTTGAAATTTGTCATGAATGTTTTTAATGTTAAGGGGGGGGGGGTGCATTATATAAGCAATGCTTCAAACATCCTCCTTTTCAACATTCCATATGTGTTTGCTTTGATCACTGATTGTTTAATTAAAGCAGAATAAGTATCGTACATGTCGATACCTCATCATATATGACAGCTAGATGATAGTATTTATCAGTGATTACTTGACAATATTTAATTCAGATCTTGATGATTGTTGTGTAACACTCATTACTACCTGCTAACCGTATAAATGAAATGAAGGAACGCTAATGGTGTGGCTGAGGCTCTTATATGCTTACGTCTAAGACACCTCTCTCCTAATTTGGCAATACCTTGTCTAATCCATTTTCTTTTATATATTTTCACAGCTACAAAATATTTCCATATACTTAAATATGATGTATACCGTGATCCTTGATAGACAATAACCTTTGGCCTTGGCTTTTGGATTTATTTTTCTGTCGCCTGCACATTTTGGCTGCGACACAAACATGTTAAGTACATTTAAAAAATCTTTTTGTACCACTGATGTCAAGAATCTTTCACACACCTATTGGGAGTGTAATTAATTCGTTGAATGATCTACTGATATTAATTAGTATATTGTGGTGGAAATACATTAGTTAGCTATGCCATAGATCAGTCATTATTATTCTTCCTCCCTTTCTCTCTTACTAGCCATGCTTCGAGATACGTTTCAGGAGATTTTACAGAGATTTCCTCACCTACAGTCTGCCTGCAGGAACAGCTCTGTATTAAATATATTAGCTGAGCTGCCGAGACAACACACAACCTCTCCATATTCTTGTAATATTGCCAGCATCTCTTTGGTGGCTAGAAATGAAAACAAATTAAACATCCATCATCAGTAAGGATAATTTACACATCAGTCACACAAAATTAAATATCGCAATTGTTTATATCAGAAAATGTAGTCATTCAAATGTACTTCATTAATTACGCATGGTAATTTTTGGAACATATTTGGGGTAAAAGAACTTTTATTCAGCTCTCTTTCTCTCTCTCTCTCTCTCTCTCTGTGCGTAATGATGATGATGATGATGATTTGTGTTTTATGGCCACTTTTGTGCACATGATAAGCTAAATGGGCTGAGTGACCTCCAAAGGTAATCTCTCTCTTTCTCTCTCTCTCTCTCTCTCTCTCTGTGTGTGCATGTGTGTGTGTGTGCATAAGCTTGCAGGTAAGTGTATCCTTACTTTCAGGTGTACAGTCAGTAAAAAGTGAGACAAGAAGTGGGACATTATCAACGTTCTCTATATGTGGACGGATGTTTTGTATTCCTTTTGGTAACTTGGCCTGGAAATAAACAATCATCGAAAAATGAGATTAAATGAGTGAATCCTTTGTTTAATTGCGTTACTGGTCATACATAGGATATACGGCTGAGTGGTGACTCCCTGGGGAATCCCCCCCCCCAAATCGAACATGAGGATTCAGCAGTGAATGAGCGAGCCAATGAATATTCAGATTCAATATCCAGTGATTACAGAGTGATTGTGAATGCAGAATGATTAACGGTCACATTTTTGTAATCACAACAGAAACATGAAAAACCTATATGGAAATGATCTAATTGCTTTAACAAATAATACTCTTTTGTTGTTATGTTTTATAGTGAGTCTCTGTCTCATAAACAAGAAGGGCAAGGCTTAAAATAGAAAACAAGACCCATTAAAACCAAAATAATGGAATCTGACTGGAGACCAATTAAAAAATCCTGGCAGCATTTAGAAATGCCGAGAGTGATTTATTAGTAGTCCCATAGTGTACATAATCCTAAAATGAACCAACCCTGTTTGAGAGATCCCAGCCACCAGCAACGCTATCAGTGTTCTCTGTTATATAGCTAGAGGTCGGCTGACTGTCAACAGAGACTCCCGACTGATGTCGACTCGTCAGCGTCTCGCCACTCTCATCCAAGTGGTCCATCTCCATACAGACATGTTCTGAGTTCATGACTCCGGTTTGAATTCTTGTTAACAGTGGTTGATGGACGTTGATGTCTTGGTGCTCTCCATCACAGACTATGGCGACCAGTTCTTTAGGTTGGTCAGTTACAGCAGCATCCTGACCATGATGCTTGCACTCCTCTAAACAGGGCGTCATCTCAAACTTCACCAGACTCGTATCAAGGTTTATGGCGCCAGGTGCACTAGATCGTCTGAGCATAGACACATCATCAGCCAATCCTCGGCCACTTACCACACCATCCCTGCCATCTCTGAGTAATGTCAGTGATTCAGCAGAGCAGCGACTAGCACAGTGTTGTACCCTGTTTGAAGTATTGCTCAGGGAGATGTTCTGCTGACTTTGATTCTCAGCACCTTCACCCTCCACTTCGCTGAGAAGTGATATGTGACAGTTCCAGCCAGCCTCCAGACCCATCTTCTCTGAGAATACACGACTTCTGAGCTCATTCTCTTTGGAGAAGTGCACAAACCTAATACAGGCTGAATCCAAGTCTTCTATTAAATCGACGACATCCTGTCAAGAACAAAGTTATTGTGAATATATTTGTCAGACCTTAGTCATGCAAGAAATTCTGTAAATTTAGTCATAACTATAAAACAGTAAACCCTGTCCGAACATTTGTCGCACTTTAAAAACTTCCATATTAAAAATGCTAAAAACTGATTCCTTTTATTCATTTGCCCCCTTTGACCACAATCCCAAACCCAAGCTATCACCAAGTATCAGCCAGATAGCTGTGCTAATAGGAGTGTTTAAACAATTCATATAGATGACATCATCCGGACTCGATGTATTTTCTGTATCCGTTCTACTAAACAAACACAATTTTGCAATGCTACTAAATGAAAGCTATTTCTGGGTGTGAAGCTTCAGACTACAATCAGCAGAGGGAGGATTGACACACAGCAGGAGTTCTACTTCACAAAACCTTCATTTGATTGCCTAGAGTTTCATTTCTGGTTACAAGCCTAATCATAATTCAACCTAAACAAATTTGGAACAAGTTACGGGACATACACACAATCAAACAAATCGTGAAGGATTTTAAACAGATGAATGACAACTCTGACTGATTTTTCAAAATCTATTTAAAAGCAACAGTCAGTATTCAAAAAATAGGAACACTGACTAATAATTAAAATGCCGAGGCAATGTTATATTTGTTTAACAATTCACAAACATTTAATATACGAACTAATTATACCAATATAAAAAGCTTAATTGTTCCTTCCAATAAAATGCATAAAAATAATAATAAGGGCGACAAGTAAAGCATTGGGACTGTCCTGTTAGTACATTATATATTATAGGTGGGATATATCAAATATAAGCTGGAAAATGATAATAAAATAAAGGTTTTACCAACACAAAAAGGAAAATCTAGAACATCCACACTCTGACAGCATAAAGTGAACATTAGTTTAGACTAAAATTGTGCTATTTTATTCTTTGGGTAAAAATAGTACCAGTAATAAAAGCTACCAGTATTTACACTTGCTGAGGTTGAAAGAAGAAAAAAACCTTCATTAAAGTGAATTAATTTATGGCAAAACGTACGCCATTCCTAGTTCTTGAATGACAATAAAAATACTAATTGATTTGTTTATCTACACTGTAATGCATTTGTTAAATAATCAATAATTAATACTATTACATTCAAATTGACAAATGATAAGAGAGCCGTATCTTCAACTCTGTTTCATTACTGACATGAAATATTAATTAAAAGACTTCTTCCTTTATACTTATTAATAGGTAGTGTGTGCTGGTAGCAATGGTAATTATTAGTGCTAATTAATCTCCATTTTCAAACATTTTAGTGCACACACACACACACAAGCAAACCATATGTATACAGTAAATAGAAAAGATATAAAACGAGTGATGACTATGGTGTCTTCTCAATGATCCCTTAACAAATTAATATAAATATGATAGACAATCTAAAAAAATAACAAATAAAGTAACCATGGATACCAGGCCATGGGTGGATGAATCATAAATAACAAATGTGAATTAACTGACCAGGATGTCAATTTGTTATTGATAGAGATGATTACCATAGAATAAGTTTGAACATTTAAATGGTTACAACAGTTGTCTATAGCAGGTTTTTTCCCTCTTTATTCTCTGGTGTCAAAACATCAATAATGAAACTGTGTTCAGATTATTTCCTTATTAATATTATGGAAAATTCCGAATGATAAATTCCCAATTTTTGGATCAATGACCTCATGAAAGACATCTGAAATTACTGTGTACAACAATTCATTGACAAAGCAGGTCGATGGAGTACTGTACTAATACAGGAAAAATATTTTGTATATTCTTTATTGCTGTCAACTTGTGTTACCTATATGTACAGATTCTCCCTCCCCCTCTCTCTCTCTCTCACACACACAAATATATATATATATATATATATATATATATAGAGAGAGAGAGAGAGAGAGCATTAAAAACATGAAGAAGAAAATGGGTGTGTAGCAAACAAAACAAAAATTTAGAAACCTGTCTCAGATAAGATAATTTAACCATATGAGTGTAGGATATAAATCTGCCAAGTAAAATAGGCAGTCAACGTTCGTTTATGACCATAACATTTAAAATGACAATATGTTATATTGCTCATATATGGGAGATTTGTTGAAGATTAAGTTTTTTATTACCTGCTTAGCTTGATACTGCATGGTTATCATCCCAATGAAGACCTGATTGCACTGCTCTCTGAAACATCCGGACAGGTCATGAATGGAGGTGAAGCTGCTGTTCAGGATCAGTGAGTCGACACTGGTATGATGGTAACCACGATGTAAGTCATAATCAAAAGATGTATCCCAAGACCTTATGGCAAGATAACAATAATACAGATGTCATTCGAAAAGTCATCAAAGTGTAAAACAGCAATCTTGCAAAATATCCATAAAGATTATCAGCTAAATATAACGAACTATACATGTATTTCAAATGGCCATTTGCACAAAAAAAGGGGATATGCTTTAAAATGCCATCTGTATTTATGGAACAACAGAGATTGTTTTTGACAGGAATGTTTTGCTGGACCTGACATCTCCCGGTAATATAATATATATTAAATAGGCCTCCAATTATTTAAAAGATACACTGCAGACTCAACAAAAACGTTATTTGAGTCCCCATATATTCACAATATTAAAGGTGGACCGGACCACATTATCCTCTCAATTTATTAGTTCTGTGTCGAAGTAAGGTTAGAAATATTTATGTTTAATACAGATAAGCATTGCATCAAACGGATAATGTTGCACAACATAAACCATAAATGCACAAAACACGATTTTTTATTTACATAAATATTGATTGACTCACACATGCACAAGCTCACATAGTATATATATATATATATATATATATATATATCAATAATTCTATTTTGGTATTATGGTGCAAGTACCCACTGGGATAATGTAAAATAAATTTATGAAATAAAATTAAAGCTCGGGGTTCTTTAATACAGAATTCTATCTATAATTAAAATGAATAAAACAAAGATGACAGCTGTGAATTAAAAACAATCAATCATCATGGAATATATGATATTACATGTTTATATGATATATTTTATGACTAGGTTGTTGGAGGCTCATTCAGGAAAAGATGGACGTGTTTTATCAAAGCTTAATTTTACTTATTTAAGCAACAAATATGCTCTGCTACATTCCATTCAGTCAGCATACATTAGCATTAATTAGCAATTTTTAAATCTGTCAATCATGACCATGAAACAAAAGTTTTCAAAAAAAAATTGCAATCATCGGATAACAGACCACATTGGCACGCCACCTTCATCAGTTATTTCCCAAAAATTTGGGTTCCGTCATCCAATTGCATTTTGCGCCAAACTGTGATATGCTTACTGCATCATACAAAGCCCATATTGTATTAAGGACAGCACTGCATCAAACAAATAGATAACATATGAACAAGACCCATTGAGAAATCATGCTATGATGAGCCTTTGCAGTGTTCAAAATTCAAAATATCAAGCATTAAATTTTTACAGTAATATATGCTGATGCATTGCCTAAAATGGAAAAAAAGGTATAGACAAATGAACAAATTCTCGCTTTGTGATTAAATAATCACAAAAACCAACAACCTGTCAAATATTCTTGAGGTGTACTTCCTAATAAGTAATGACCATCTTGTGACAAGTATGAGGGTAACAGAAGTATTTTAAAAACATTGTCGCTTTCCAGAAACTGTAGAAATCTTCACTGCATGAATCCTGAACTATACACACACACTGAATGGCTACAGCATATGATATCACTTGTTGTCTGACTGGGGTGGAAAAATATGAACAGATAACTGATTGGTAGCAACATCAGTTAACAGAACAATTAACATATTCATGAAAACCGAGGCAAATTACAGTCAGAATGTTTGTTGGTCATGTGATAATCTTAAATATCCCACATGGGTAGTTTCTAGGAACCTATTTTTTAGATGTACACAACAACAACAACAACAACAACAGGAATTTCAGGTCAGAGATGGATATGGATAGATTAACCAAATCTAATATCACAATGCTAAAGGCGTGAAACATGTACATTAATCTAAAATATGTGCTTTATAAACAAGTAACGCAATCTATAATCCAATATCTCATTAAATATGGCTGTACATTCAAAACAATTATGAATCATAGATAAGTAAAATATTATAGATACTTTGATGGTGCCGGACTTCTCATTGATGGGAACAGATCGTGTGCATCCTGTGGAACCTCAATATAGAGATCTTGAAACTCCTGTCCCAATTTTTGCGTCAAGGGGCAGTAAGAGAATGCGGTACAGTATGAAGCCATGCTGGTTCTTTGATAGAAATCCAGGATCTTCTTTCTGAAATTTAAGATTCTTCAGGTGAAATAACGTATCACCCTCAAAAAACAATATATATATATATATATATATATATATATATATATATGAACAGATAACTGATTGGTAGCAACATCAGTTAACAGAACAATTAACATATTCAATTATGCCATATATATATATATATATATATATATATATATATATATATATATAATCCAAACATATATGTTTAATTTTTCATTTCAGATAAGTTGTCAACAGTAAGTTATTGCAACGCAATTTATGTCCGATTCCGTAATTCCGCTGATTCAATATTATGTAAATTAAATGATTACTAATTTATCTGTATCCATCTCTGATACAATAAATCTGCTTTTTATTGTAGTTTTTGTTAAACCAAAAATTGGTTTACAGTAATAATTTTTAGATGGAAAATTTTGGATGCACAAACGGCTAAGTAATGGTGATGGCGGTTTCAGTGTGTCCCTTCGTTTTCAAGATGGCAGTTACACCAGCAAAATTATATTCAAATGGTAAATATAATATTAATAAAAAAAGGTTGTCATCAAATTCCAAAAGATTCTCCACATGTATTACAGTCTGCTATCATGATGATTTATAATAAATCTTAAGATTACATCAGGTTTAAATAAAGATATTTGATAATAACAATTTGATAATTATCCCAAAACACTCTAATAAAGTCATCTTTGAGGATATGAAGTTGCCAGAAAAAAAAAAGTGACCTGACTATTAGTATCAGTGCAAGGAAGTAATATATATATATATATATATATATATATGGTATATATGTGTATGGTAGTTAGAGGACTGCTCTTCAAATCTCTAGTTTTGGAATTGAACTGAAGAGTGCTGAGGCTAAAAATACACTCACTCACTCACTCACTCACTCACTCACTCACTCACTCACTCACTCACTCACTCACTCACTCACTCACCACTCACTCACTCACTCACTCACTCACTCACCTCACTCACTCACTCACTCACTCACTCACTCAGAAATAAGGCATTACTAAAATACTTGCTGGCTTTTTTAATAGATGTACTAATGTCATATTACTGGCTTCAAATTAATATAGATTTTAACAAATAATTAACTACCATACTAATTACAAACCTTTCAGACTCACTAAGAGGACAGATATCTTCACCATCCCAGTAATCACTACATGCATCTAATAACAGATCAGCAGTTCCTTGAGAAAAAAGCTGATAACTACCTGGAAAATAGCCAATAAAAATGACAATATATATCGTAATTATATGATAAACAAAACAATAATAACAATGGTCAAGGTATTAATTAACCAACCAAGGAATATCATTTTCTACAAATACTAGATGTCATTATTTGACATTGTATATTTATACTGTTTCATAAACATAAACTAGTACAATTTTTAAAAGGGGACTGTCACAAGCACACCGATTATATTGAAGACATTCTTCTGATAAAAAAACAATTAAAACATATAAAACCACAAACACACAGACACACAGAAACACAATGAACTGGGGGGAGTTATTGCATGGATAAAAAATACCTGGAAAACAATAAGCATCTATTATTAATATTACACAAATCTATACAGTCACCTCTCATTTATCCACACACTTGTGTTCAGGGTTCAAAATAATCGCTAGCCTGTTAGCCCTGGGCTAATATAAATACTTGTGGGTTAGTGGAATATGTTTCACAAGAAGCTGGTGCCATTAATTGTGGCCATTGATTTTCTGGGTCGTGCCTGCATATGAAACGAATTGTTGTTTCTGAAGTACTGTGATTGGCTGCTTTGTGAGCTTTTTATATATTTTGGCCAATGGCGAAGCATCTTATGGAGAACCCACTACCACCACCCATCCCCTTACCATAGCCTCACTGTGCTCATGCTCACTTTTGCGCTAGTGAAACTTTACAAGGGCTAATAGATTTCACATTCCATTAGCCCTATGGGATAATGAGTGGAAAGTCTTAGCTTCTAACCCTGGTGTTCCCATTGAATTCATGCATATTAATGAATTGTGCAGATTGTTGAATAATGCTTTATGCATTCTCCTTTATTATTCACAAATTCTAGTACATGTATATTTTAAGAAATTTTCTGAAATGTACATATTAAGCATAGGCATATTGATAACAATATGTATTTTACACAATTATCACATTACTTCAATATCTAGAAAAATCTATATTATCTCGAAGTAACAATAATTTTAATAAACTATGAGAGTAAAAAAGTCTGCAAGCAAAGATTAAGAGTTTTATCATGGTTGTTTTTTACTGTCATAACATAGACCTTGATCTAACAAAAAGCACCACCCAATTAATAGCGATGCTCATTATGATGGCATAAGTGTTTATTGACCATTCGAGCACATTCTTTTGTTGGGCATGAAGTATGAAAATACAGACCACTAATTTGTGACACTGAACTGGTTAAAATGTTCATGGTAGTTGTCATGAACAACCACAAAATAAAGTTACGCATGGCCACATTAATTAATTTGAATAACATACTTTATGTGCATTTCACTCCCAAGAGCCCCATGCAGAAATGGAAATATGAATAACTGGATTATCACAGCATTTTAGCATGAGTGCGGTTCTTTCCTTTGAAATATCATGCAGACTGCATCGTGATTGCTATCATATTACATTTAGTCAACAGTATTTTGACGTATAATATTGCTCTGTAGAATCTATAATAGAATCTAATATTTTCATGAAGTACTGTTTTAAGTAATTGAAACTGACTTCTCCACATTGTTTTCCCCGTTGCTCACAGGGCAATACTAGAAAACTGGATTGAGCAAAAACTCTCAGTCAAAATTGTAGGTGTCACTCAAATTAATTGAGATGGCAGCAACTTTTAACATGGTCAGTCATCCACGAATAGGTACACCAACCCAACGTCTTGAGCTGAGATATTAATCTGTTAATTAACAAATAGTTGGAAGACACTATGATGTCTTTATATATGAATTTCAAACAAGACAAAAACCAGTGACCTTTATCACAACATTTAAATAATTGAAGTTCCGCATGATTTCATTATTTAGATCACTAAAACTACGGGATTTTTGTTTTGGTAGTAATTCATAAAGAACACATGTTTTCAATCACATAAATGACACTTGAAAATACATTACACATATAAAAGCATATTTTAAAATATTGAATAAGTATATTACTAGCTATAAATATTGAATAAGTATATTACTAGCTATACAAGCTATATTACTGTGGATAATGAAGTAAGGAGACTGCATACCACATTATATATATATATATATATATATATATAATATTTTCTGAATTTATTCATGAATACAGCAAAACAAAGGGAGCGATATTGAATTTCCTAGAAAATGTAGTTGCTTGCATTTCTTAAAAAAAGAGAAATGGCACCTCATTGCAAATGGGAGTGATTTAATAGAAATGATGGTTCCTGGCATACTAATATTTAAAAATTTGCAGGTGTTTTGTTGTTGAAGAGGAGAATCCTCTTTTACTAAATAATTTTTCCCTAATGGAAACTGTATGGTAATATGAACTTAGGTTTTTAAAATAGCCATACATCTTAACCCCAAAGAACATGTAAATAAGTTTGAAAATCATACACAACAACATAGTATGTGTGTAAACGTTTGCACATGTATAATCTGGTCCAGAATACAAGCCGGACATACAATTCTATTTGTAAAAAATAGCAGCTTGCATACAGAAAATATGGTACTCTAAAACATGACTACTAACCAGAATTATTTTCTTTAACCACAACTGAAAATATATGTGGCATTGGCATCTTGTACTTAATGAAGGACTTGCATCTGGTCAGTCTCTCTCTCGGCAAACCTTCGGGAGGCTGAAATTCAGTTGAGAAAAATATGAAGGAAATAAAATGCAATAAAAGAAAGGAATATATATTGAGATGCATAGAAAGCAAGGATAAGGATATTTTTTTGTGATTATGGTTAAGTAACAAAACAAAGAGCAAGACAATATATACATATATATATATATATATATATATATATACATATATACATACATACATATACACCTAATCTATAATACATATGACATCATTACTGAGTCAACAATATGTACTAAATTTCTATAGAAATTGAGACAACAATACACACAACAGTAGAACCATAAATACCAAAGTTTTACAGGACAACTATGAATAACCAGTTTAGACATGTTTATTAATTGCTTGGTACACATTATAAACCCAGTCCTGTTAGTTGTATTGATGTTAGGAAAAATAAATGCGTGAAAATATAAATGCAAAAAGATAATATTTACTCAACAAATTGTACTGACAATAGTTACTGTATTCAAACTCTAAGTAAGTAAGTAAAATTATTTGATGATATACACAATAATCACAATAATGTTATAAGTTATACATTCATATTATATACTGTTTTATATATATATATATATATATATATATATATATATATATATACCACCAGGCTAACTGTCCATGGTTCCTACAGACAAGAAAATATTATTTTCCAGGACATTTCCTGGACAAAATTACTATTTTCCAGGACAAAGCATACAAGATTTAAAGATAATAAACACATGCAAACAAATATATCATATTTATTCAATATATGATCTATTCTTGACATTTTGTTGTGGTACAGTCTCCTCCTTCCCAACCCTTCTAGCTGTCTGATCCAAGCACTTTTATTAAAATTTTAACTAATGTGGGATATCAAGACCATGTAATGGTACTCTTTTTCTTCTACAACCGATGTTTTCTTCTACAGGCATAATATTTATTCACAGCCTTTTTTGTTCTAAGGGGATTTTTACATGGGCAATATGTTTTCCAGGACATTACCTGATTTTGTAAAATTCAAGGACATTTCCAGGACCTGGAAAATGAATTTGTTATTTTCCAGGTTTTCCAGTACATGTGGGAACCCTGCTATATAGACCCAGACCATAATACATACACAAATCTACAGACACAGACAACAATACATACCACATGTCTATATAGACCAAGTACTTGTTCTGTGTCAAAGAGGTCAGATGCTGTCTCACTAAATCCTATCTGATAGGCAAGCCCACAAAAACACCTGGAAATAGTTAAATATGTGAAATAAAAGTAAATCTACCCGATATTGCAGGTACTGAGAACATTAAACAGGTATATCAGTATAAAAGACTGCAAATGTCTGTTTTTATGTAAACTAGTAAGAGATGAGTTTGTCCATCTACATCTGTCCATCTGTTTGTCTGTCTGTATGTCTATACATCCTTATGAAGTAAGAAATTATTGACAAAAGCATCACCAACTTCATCACAGCATTATATTATATACATTATAATTATATTAGAAAGGTGAAGTAAATGTTTAGAATGACAACTGGTAATAATTAGTAATTTTTACACAATTAAAACTACTATAATAAAATTAGTTATTTAGCAAAACAACAAAACAAGATAAAATACAAAATTATTAGTAATCTAAACACAAATGCTAATAATAATAATAATAATAGTAATAGCTGACAGAATAACTTGTAAGGAAACTTTAACTTTATTCTAATTAGATTAAGACACTTTAATATTTATATACATGGATTTAATTGTTAAATCATTAGTTATTAAATAATCATAATTCTTTTACAGTTATTCATTACTCTATATAACATCATTTAATATTGTTATTAGTCTATTATAAACTACAAACATTAAAACATAAAATCAAGCATAATGAGCATAATATTTATGGACATCAGATCTACATTATTCTACTTCTACTTCAAGCTAAATCTATACCCTGTTGATCAATTAACATGCAAACGAATCATTTTCATCGCAGAATAAAATTACTTTAATCATGGTATGGCATAATTGGGTAGTGTTCAAAATTGAATGAAAGACAGCCATCAGTACTACAGAGAAAGATGGTGTGTTAATACCGGGATCACTCTGAGTTAGCAGCACAGTATGCCTTTTGGACACACTAATTTGTCAAAATTATGCTCCTTTCAAAAAATGGCACCTGGAAAAATGGCACCTGGAAAAAATGGCAAAGTGAGAAATTGGAAATAATGGTTTTTTGTGTGTATATTTTACTGGATTCTTTTTTTATAATTATTTGTGTTTTTCTGTGTATTTCAGTAAAACAATTACATGTATATGTGTATTATCAACTTTATTATTCCTTCACACACTAAAAATCTAAATCAGACTATTAACTAACTTGCAGTGTTACTCATTCACATTCTCATTCACTCGTTCGGCACTCAAGTAATAATTAGGGAAGCTACAATATTTAGAGAAGCTACAATAATTAGGGAAGCTACATTTTTAGAAGTACATGTATACATAAAAGCTAATTACAGTATTGCCAAATTACAGTTTGCCTTACCTCAAACAATATTAAAATAAACATTATAATGAAAATCAAATAAGAAACATGTCTATGACATGTTACTAAAAATCATAAGAAAAATACAAAAAGGTGCCATTTTTTCCAGTGCCATTTTTTCTGTGTCCCAATATTTCTTTCCATGGTGTTTGGCTGATGCTAGGTAATTGTTGGAAATAGATAGGCATAGTTTTGCTGCCATTGTTGGTTGATCATAATGCATTCTTATAATGTGAGAACAACCCAATTATCATAAAATAACCTTTTTAGTAGATTTTTTACTAATGGTGTAACTTGGGGTCAATTTGATTAATTCATTTAAAAACAGTGATTTTCATTTATCAATTAATTTTCTCTGGATGTCTTTCAAATGCAACAAAAACAAAATAACCAGACAGGTGACTGGACCCTTTTCATTGACCATAGCATGTAAACTGCAGGTCTGTGTCTATTTGAAGAATAATCATTATAGTTTTGCATTGGCTGAGTTTCATTGGCATCATTGATGCAAAGGGCATGCCCCAGAGTGATCCTTGTACACACACACACACACACAAACACATACATACATATATATATATATATATATATATATATATAAGTATTTGATACCCTGTATATTGTATGCAATGCTTGATAAATATCATTAATGAATACCTGCGTCTGACAGTAGACAGGGCCTCTAGTGTAACTATACTGAAATAGGGTAATGTATGTTATAAATTAATTACATGTAGCAAGCAATGATGTAATGTGAAATGTGGTTAATCCGATAATACATTTATCATACTGGACCTAAAGGATGAGCTAAAGAAGTGAAGGAATAACCACACAAAATATAACAAACACCAGCTGGAATTTTATCATAATTTTTTGTGTATATGTGCGTGAGTGAATGAGTGAGTGAGAGTGATACGCAAACAGATGGGAAAGCACACTAGACAAATCAGGCGACTGGTAATTAATAGTCTCGGCTATTCGGCCCTCTGGTCTGTACCTCGGTACACCTATCTTCATACTTGTTTTACTTTAACAAGATTTAAACTTACTCATCAAGTAAAATAGCCGTCCAGCTTTAAAACTCACATCAGTACAGTTAACAGTTTATGCTTCTTGCATTCAGTCCACATTACAAAACTTTTTTTTTCATTTGAAGGGAACAATTTAAACAAAACAACACAAAATATGATTTTTCACAGAACACTGAACCATTATTACATTCCTCGGTGGCACATTAATCTCGAACGTTTGTGGATACGGTCGTTCAACAATTACCCGGTTAATCAGAATTTTTTGAACTAAATCGCAAGGATGTTCCCCGAACTTTACTTCACATATATTACAAGGATTCTCTAGCTGCTCGATCCACTCATTGCCCACATTATTGCCGTAGGAATTCAGTTAACCGAGAGTTGGCTGTAACCTAACAGAAAATAATCTTAAATTCAAAACATTATCTCTTGGCACAAATGAAGATAGCTCACACACATGACACGCAGTGGAAGACTAACTGAGATGAACTAATTACCAATCAGCATAACCCTAAATAGGAACAACGATGCGGGGTGGGATATTTTAAGCAGCCAAATAAATGACGAATGGTTCACACACTGCATTAAAGAAAAGTCACCGCAAATGAAAAGCACATCACATTTTTGACTACGGGTGAACCAAATCAATTCACGACATTACCGAGTTGAGTTCAGGGGCCTTTGGTCATTCTGTACCTTCTGCTAAAACTACAAACATTCCAAATACCTTCTGTTAACCACGGGCACGGCTACCTCTTGCTTCAGTGATGCACAGGTCAAGTGGTCGGCAAACTGTGTGTATCTCTCAGCCGTTGATAAGTTGCACGTGTTAAGCAAAATATTCAGCCCCTGGATTTGAAATGAAATCGTGCAATGAACATTAGTATTAAAATGTACATATTTTATAAGACAGATCGAGCACATAGAGGGACTGAGCAGAGATGTAATGCAGACTAGTCCTTTGTGAGTAATATGTTTAAAAACTACTTAATGTCTTTCTGATTGTATTGACCCAACATCGGCAGAACTGCACCCTTCTGGCTAAAAGCTTGTGGCATTTAATTGCCAATATGTGCACCACACCGTCACTGTATGTTTATATTAAAGGCTTTCACTTGAAATCTTACCAAAGGTTTCAGCGAGCAGAGATGTTTCTTCCAAGAAGGATCATCAAAATGTAAGCCAAAGTGGTTCTACAAAAATAACAAGATATCTTGGAATAGTAATACTTACGGAGAAAAAGACAATAACAACAGCAATAATAATAATAACAAACTTAATAAACATACCTTCTGGTGTGTGTGTGTGTGTGTGTGTGTGTGTGTGTGGTTCCCACAACCAAGGAAATATTATTTTCCAGGACAAAGTATACAAGATTTAAAGGTAATAAATCAAGATATGTGCGAAAAAGCGCATCGTATTTATTTAATATATGATTGATTATTGACATTTTTATGGTACAGCCTCCTCCTCACCCCTTTCTAAAATTAAATAACATGGGATATCAAGACTATATACCGATATTCTTTTTCTTCTACAATCAAAGTTTTCTTCTACAGGCATAACATTTATTCAAAGGCTTTTTTTGTTCTAAGTGGATTTTATCACACGCAATATTTTTTTCCAGGACATTTATGGATTTGGCAAAATTAAAGGATATTTCCAGGACCTGGAAAATTAATTTGTTATTTTCCAGGTTTTCCAGGATGTGCGAGAACCCTTTGTATATGTGTGTGTGTGTGTGTGTGTAAAAAGTAAAGTACCTATTTACAAGCAAACTTTACCTCAGTAGCTTGAGTCAAGTCTAACACTTGGAACTTTGAACTCTGGCCAAGTTCTGTGGAAATAATGACAAAGAACATCTTATGAAGTAAACAACAATAAAATATAAATAACCACTGACATTAGATAAACAATAGATTTGTGTATAGGGATGGAACATTGTTCAGGTTGGTAGATATGTATTTCAGGATTCTGGGCTTGAACTTTCCAGCAGAATTTTAAATGATAACCTCCCCTCCTCTTTGATATTAAAACCACAATGCAATTCGACCGAATGACCATGTTGGTTACTTACTACCAGACCAGTCGCATTAAGGTTTTTATTGTGGACTTGGATGAGACATTATTTCTGTACCTTTGTCCTGTTTCTGATGTAACACTTCTGTCCTATTCACA
The DNA here is from genome assembly GCA_025642065.1 of Paralvinella palmiformis. Classification (NCBI taxonomy): domain Eukaryota; kingdom Metazoa; phylum Annelida; class Polychaeta; order Terebellida; family Alvinellidae; genus Paralvinella; species Paralvinella palmiformis. Next base: position 162,736 of record JAODUP010000320.1, read on the forward strand.
CAGAAAACATCCTCATATTCATCGTCTAACTGCTCCGTGCTGTGTCCAGATTCGGCCGACTGATGCGAGCTGTTATGCGATTCCTCGACTGATTCAGTGGTTAGGAAAAACACCTTCTCCGCCGTCGGATTCGGCCAAGACAAGATGCCCTTCTTGTCTATACAACAGAATGACTGAAAATAAAAAAACCATACTTCAAAAATAGGTGGTAAGCAATCATCTTACATCAAATATTTAAATAGAATGTAAAATGTACCTCATTTAACAATAAGAAGGATTGGCAGTTTCTTCCGACAAATGGAGAGAAAAAAACAGCTTATTTTATAGCAATAACCTTCACTGAATATGTGGGATGTAATAACTAAAGGACAACCTCTAAATGTAGGTATTAAAATCCTACTAGTAGATTTATCAAAAATATGGGAAAATGTCATGTTTCTCTGAGATGAATATTTCATTTCTGATTGGACTGTTAAATTATCTATTAATTTGGAGGTTCCCGTAGATCGATGATAATAATAATAATTACAAACTTCTATAGCACCAATATCTTCGAAAAGAATCAAGCTAAGTGGCACACCTAGTACAGAGGTTGGGCAAACTCATAGTCCAGGTACAATGCAAAATTCATCATCAAATGATCAGGTGCAGTGGAAACTTAAGAAACTTAGGAGGGATAAGCGAGTCTGAAAAGGTGAGTTTTCAAATGGTGACAGAAAGAAACTCTGATATTTGATGACTTAACATGTTCAGGGAGTGAGTTCCAAAGAGGAGGATGGTTTATGTTTCATGGCCACTTTTGTGTACAAGGCAGGCTAAATGGGCTGAGCAACCTCCAAAGGTAATGAGGCAAAGTGAAAGATGACCACACTGAGATTTGAACCCAGGTGGTTGAGATATGTGGCCAACTTCGCTACCAGTTAGACAATGGAGGCACTGCACCGCCTGGAGGTTCTTGTAGAAAAAGGTTTCTTGCAGAAGAAACCAAACCCTGACAATAAGTGTTACATATCAGTGTAATTTTGTATTTGACTAGGTATGGTGGTCTACCAGGTAAGTGTGTCATATTTGTCATACTTTAGCTCACAACATTATGGATGGCTGACCATGTTAAGTGACATGACATACTTCAATGAATTAGCTTTTAAAAAGCCTGATGAAAAATACCCCTTGAGAACTTAAAACACACTGGCAGTTACCACACTAGGAGTATTTTGGTTCCATCTTCCTGTTCTGCTCTCCTCTCTGTGGAGGGAGGCTGTTGTAATATCAGACACTCGGAAAGGGCAACCACAGTGGAGACAAGGAATGTCAATGGGGAAAGGAAAACAGTTTGCAAACTTGATTCTCCAGGGTCAACAGTCGACTGTTTTACCGAATCTTCATTAGACACAACCTTTGAAAAGGGAGCACTCTGTGCCCATTAGTAAAGGAGACACCTAATGGCCGAAGTTAAAGTAAAATGGCCAAGCTTAAAAATTATAATGGACAAAATACAAGTGTAGGAGCTACAGCCGAAGCATACTAGCAAAACTTTTATCATGATGAACCAGCCACACTTAAAAAATTAAAATACTCTTAAAGGATAACACTGCACAGGTGAGCATATAAAATTAACCACCAGCTGATGTTTTGTTGAATTTCAATTTTGTAAAACAACAGCACCAATACATAACAACAGATCAACTACAGTCATCCTCAAGATGACTGTATATACAACTTATTTGCTTATATATACCAAAAGATTTTTAAGGAGGCATGTTATTCAAGGATAATAAACTGAATTATATGGATCTCGAAAACAGGCAAAAATATTGAACAAATCTGGAAACCCATGAAATTATTATTAAACACACGAGCAAGTAACAGGTTTGTTGGTAGGCATTTTCTAAACTCATTCAACTTATCGTGTGTACATTACATTAAAGAGCAATTTACAAATTACATTGACTGATACATTAATTAAAGTTAAACAATCAGATTATACTTTGTATTTAATATTAAAGGTGCCATTTATCCTTGAAATTCTGTTCTCATTAATGACATACTTTACTTCTACAAATACTGATCAGAAAATGGAATTAAATATATGATCAATCCATGTCTAATTTATCTAAATTATTATATAACTGTAAATATAAAGCACTCTCTTTGAAAGTATTTTTGTACATAAATAACTACCGTAAATATGCCAAAATAACAAGAGCAGTTATTTATTTCAATAATAATAATTTCTGTCACATTATAATTTGGAAATTGAGCTTTAAATTCCGCTATGATGAATTTATCCCAAGACTGGTTGCAGTTATCAGTCATGTTGTAACCACCTTTGCCCAATTAAGTACAGCAACAGAAGAAACCGTGACATTGGGGTTATCTTCTAGAAAAGGTCACATGTGAACAAAAGAACAATACCAGAATTCATACACCGTAGGTTCCGGCCATTAAGCCGAGGACCGTTTTTAGGCCTAAAATATCATGATTTATGGTGTTACCATCCAATAAGCTGACCTAAAAATCTGAACTTTTCCCTGTAGGTAACGTTTTGAACACAGAAAATAATTTTGTTTTCATAATTCATTATTCATACCAATGTGTGAATGTGTTTTGTATACTGTCAATAGATCAAGGCAAATTACAACCATCGTTTATGCAAACTGTTAGCGCAAAATAGGACCTCAAACTTAAATTAACGGCATGATTCAATGAACCGTATATGAAAAAAATAAGGGTAAAAATGTTGACACCAAGTCTCGGCTTAATGGCTGGGACCTATGGTAAACACTGGGAATATTTCATCCCTGACTACATGATAACAACTACTACTCAAAGCCAACTCACAGTTGCACTGCCTAATGAGTGCAGAAGATTACAGGTCCTTGGAAGTGCATCTGATTCGCCTTTGATGATCATCTTCAAGTGATGCCAGATATTTTTTGACTCCAGGTCAAAGTCCATATCCTTCTGCAGGGTGCCATAGCTAACTGAGTCAGCCGATTGATTACTTTTGATCTGAAAGGTACCATGCAAGCTGTTAATATTGCAGTTTTGATGCACACAGGGCAAGATGATGATGATTGGTGTTTTATGGCCACTTTTGTGCACATGGTAGGCTAAATGGGCCATGCACACTGATCAAATGAGTATAAATATTAATGTTATTTCCTGATTATTTATCAAATGAGTTAGTGAGCGAGTCCATCGACAAGTGGGCCCTTGCAATATTCACTTAGTAGCCAAACAGATAAAAATATATTTGAGCATTTTCATATCTCTGAAACCCCCCCCCCATCAAATGTCACTCAACAAAGTCAATATTTTCAATGTTTCTTTGGTCAAGAAATGGCTAAAAATCTGAACTAATCCAAATTTGGGGAAACGGTGGAAGATTTATGTTTTAAAGTAAAATGTTATGATAAAATGAACTATGCAGAAAATTGCAGAAAGATAAAACGATTAAAACATTCAATTTGATATTTCCAGCCTAATCTGGGTGTTCAAACTTTGTAGATTTAAACAAGTGAACTGTTACAGCTATTTGTTTTATAGGTCACAGCCACTTCATAAACCGCTAAAATTATCTCATTCACTGACTCACCACACACACACACACACACACACACACACATGCACACACACGCACAAACACACACAAACACACACACACACACACACACACACCAAGCTCTTATTATTTACCTTCTTAGCCTTTTCATACAAACTAAGTACTCGAGCTATGCCATACATATCAAGGAATCGCCAAAGCAACGGAAACGCTAATGTGGTCAGTGGTAAGACAGCCTGAACCTGAAATCGTATTAATAACATTATACTCAGCGATTCACAGATCAAGAAACATAACATTATCATCAAATTTATCAATTCCAATTAGAGCAATTCCAATTCCAATTAAATTCCTTATACTCTGCTGGAGTTGTTGGCGACAATCACACCACCAGTTCAGTTTTAAATGTGGATCTAACGTTGTAGCCAGTTTCAAGTCATCCATCACTTTGTATGGGGCCAACCGCTTCTTATTATTGGCTTGTTTGAAGTAGGTACGCGGGAGTAGATTTTTTTGTAGCAAACTTCAATTCCAATTTCATTTTTATTTAAATAAGCAATTCCAATTCCGGAATTGCTCATCAATTCCAATTCCAGGATTGAATTGACCTCATGTCTGGCATTGATCATACCTGGGCATCTGGTTGAGAAACAACTGCCTAAGGATACCGTCTGATAACACAGATATTGAGTGAGTGAGTGAGTGCGAGTAAGTGATTGAAAAAGTGATTGAGATTTAATGATACATCAACGCCTTCATCCCAGAAACCAAATATAGCATATGAAGGATGACCATGACAAGAACAGGTGTGTGTGTGTTAGATTAGTAAATAGGTACATTTTAATGATACACTGGCCAAAAAGATTCATTTACTGTCACCCTCTATTAGTCATTTCTAAATGCCAAATCTGCAGTGAGTGATAATGGAGGTGTGATTTTGGCAAAAATCTAAGTCACAACGCAGAGACTTATTAGTGAGAAAACTGCGTAATAAAGTACCTTTAGATATTGGCATAGATCCATTTTTTTTTAATGATAATTACTCAACCAATGATAAGCTGCCTTTTTATCAAGTAAACAACCTCACATCCGTTAGAACGAGATAAATTTGCGATCCAGATGTCGGCAAACTTTCGTGTAAGCTTAACTTTCAATCTCACGCTAAATCTTTTAGACGGCGTTCAACAAACTAACCTGTAGAGTTAGGAAGATTTCTGTCCAACGACCGAGATAGTCACCAATAAAAATGTATCGCAGTGAATTAGTCAACAAATTGACAAACTGAAATCATAATATGAAACAGTGAATGGTATTTCTGGAAAACATATGCTTAAAAGAAGTTAAGGGAAAACACAGAAATCACATTAGCGCCAATATTTGTGTATCTGCCTATTTGTGGGTGCATGTGTTGAACGATCAGCAACAGATTAGTGGATACAAGCAAGTACTTCCTCATTTCTAGTTCACCTCTTCAGCACCGACACATCATAGACCTTTTCTATAATAACTACATTAATGTATGGGGGGTGAAATTAGGTGCTTAACAAAGTGCCATCAAGGGTGTCTGATTAATGATATTAGAAGTGAAAGTTTGGCAAACTATGGATTATTGCTGTGTAGGTCTCAAGTATATCATTAAAACAGTTTTGAAAAATATTGAGAAGGTACAATGCATGGGTGTGAATTTAAGATAAATGCCAAATTAAATGGTTTCCTTAACATACTAATTAGGTGACAAAAACCCATTTAAGGTTAATTTTATGTAAATGATTTACAATGAAGATTTGTATTGTTCAGTATCAATATGATTAAAATCAACAAAATAATGCCATAATTATTAGTGACCCTCAAACTTTCAGAAATTATGGAATGTTTGTAATGGTGTACATTTTTGTAGTTCTACACACACACACACACACACACAACACACACACACACACACACACACACACACACTACATTAATATATTTAATGATAAACTAACAAATATAGTGATCAAGAGACGTTTTTCAATCCACACGGAATATGTCTGGTAACGTTCATTATCCAACACACTGGTGGGTCGCTTGTTCGACTGGTCTAAGACTTGTCTGTGGAAGAGCAAAAGTATCATATAAATTGCTGCTGAAACAAAACACATCAACAGTATACAACACTGATACAGAATCATCACAGCAATCATAACATAAAAACTACTTGGCATTAATTATTTATCCAAAATGTTTAAAAAAAACATAAGTTTAAATCAAATTGAAATAATAAATGCATAACAACTGATAAATATCAACTTCAATTGTAAAGGCAAATGGAAAATAGTATTTTCATGTTAAATAAATTTCTACATTAGGCTTATTAATGTCAGTTTTTAGTGACTATAAGAAAATTTTCAGATTATCAGACATAATAATATTTTCAGCAAAGTTCTTGACAGTAATCTAAATAAGAATGAGCTCAGTTGTTTAGCCTCTCAGCAGTAGTCACATCTCAGACAAATAGCCAATGGCCGACTGCCTAAGGAAACATCCCACAAATACAGGTATGACTGAAATTCGAACCCACACACTTGATGTTAGCAGCACAATACGGTAACCACTGCATTATAGGATGGTGCAGTTAGTTAGAAGTTAGGACTCGTAGCTGAAGGGTAACGGGATCGAGGTTCTGGGAGCTGCAATGCTGTCATGTAGTGACTGGTTCACTCACCCATAAAATGAGAACCCAACAGGATATGATGCCTATGTGTCTGAGTAATGCTTTACCCGGTTAATGGCAGCATACATTGTATGCTCCCTTAGGAGTTGATAAGGGTGCTGGGTAGGAATGGGTCTGAGTCGGGGATAGTAATATTGTACAGCACCTCAGAACAGGGTTACCTGGTTCTGGCACTATAAAAACATGCATCATTATATTATTATATATATATATTTATACCTCATAGTAATTCAAATAAAGCTACTGGTATGTTAAGATATGACACAATACTGAGAGCTATCAGACCTCAGATTCCTAACAAATGGAGTCTCCTTCACAATGAATGGCTTCGGAGTAAGAGGTATTCTGGCCTGTGGTCTTCCTGGCACTGTGTTAGCGTCTTCGGATGTTGGGCTTGGATTATAAACATCTCCCGCACTGAGTCGTAGACACTTATGGCTCTTCTCATACTGCCACAGATAAAACAAAATTTATTTTACAAAACAAGAATAACAATAAACGACTAAATCTTCTATTAAATCTAAATTAACATAATAATACAGCAACGTTTACAAAATGTCTTAAGAATCATTTGCAAACTGCAGGATCAATGTAGCCACTAATCTGTCTTCTTATTTCATTTCTTTATTGTATTCTAGCTGTTTTTCTTCTTATTAAGTCTATTTTATTTCCGCCAATTCCGGAGCTGCTTATTAAAAAAAGGAATTGGAATTGATAAGTTTGAATTGGAATTGAAGTTTGCTACAACAAATTTTAATCCACAAATTAATTTACGATTAAAGTTTTTAATTCAGAAATATTTCTTCCATGACAATACTTGGAATATAAACTACTCAAGAGGTATTTCAAGTAGGCACTTGGAGTAGGTACTCGGAGTATCTACTCATGGTAAAAAGTAGTAGGTAAAAAAAGAGTAGGTAAAAAACGGAATTGGAATTGATAAATTTGGAATTGGAATTAAATTAGAATTGATAAATTTCATATGGAATTGACCAAATTGAATTGACCCCATGTCAGTTGTGGCTACATAAGAATATATGGTGAGTGAGTAAATGAATAGTTCAGTTTCTCCATAACTGGGACATATAAGTAAAGAGCAATTTCCCATGGAAATATCCCACAAACATATAGGTAACTTGAGTCAATTCAAAACTTGACTCTGAGGCCCACATCACAGTGCATAAATCACTCTGCTATAGGAGTGTACTAAGAATGCATAGTGAATTGAACTAAAAGATTCTAATTTTTAAAAACCTACAAATCAGTAAGAAGAGTGAGCTAATCAGAAATGATACCCATCTCTCACCATTAAAACTAATGTGGTGTGAAATAGATTAACTTGGTGAGAAACACGCAGTTCATTGAAGACAGCAAGGAGTCGAGTTAACCTTGGTATTTAAGTCATGTAAATATGTTACTTTAAAATATATCTTAGCTTCTACCAGTCTTATCGGGATTCTATCTCATTGGGTTTTATCAAGGCCAAGGGTATGAATTTTGTTCAGTATCAAAAAAGATTAAAAAAACTTCTGGGTCTACCACAAAAAATAAGATTTAGAGCTCAATAAATGGTTGATTAAATATTTAATTACAGATTTTTAACTGTATTCACCTGTAATACTGGAATATATCATAGAGAGGATGACAATGATATGAAACAGAGGAGATATACACTGGACAGATGTCTTTATATCATCTATCAAAGTAACAAAATCATTGCACAGACAGACAGAGAGACAGACAGACAGACAGACAGATGAGACAGACAGACAGACAGACAGACAGACGGACAGACAGACAGACAGACAGACGAGACAGACAGACAGACAGACAGACAGACGGACAGGACAGACAGACAGACAGACAGACAGACAGACAGACAGACAGACAGACAGACAGACAGACAGGCAGGCTCAGCCCAATTAACACATTACATGCACTAACATGGCTGTAAAAAGCAAAAGAAACGAAACATTCACATTTTACTCAACCAACCTGAATCTCCTCACAGTCGACTAACACCACCTGACCTGGTCTAAGGTAGATGATATCACCCTCGACTAGGAAGGCACATGGCAGGTTGACAATATTACCATCTCTGGCCGTCCACTGTAATGTTACACACGGTGAGAGAGGACTGTGTAGGTGCAGAAAACTGCTCGTTGTCCATATGCTCTCTTTAGCTGATACTGAGAGACAAAAAGAATTCTGTGTTCTTCTTTGTGATTCGATAAATACCGAGGAGGACTTCTTATCCTGAGCCAAATCACAAATATTAACACAGTAAATTGTATGCAATTTCGAGGTTGGAAATTCCCTCCAAAGTGGACGTTTTGGTGCACCATGCCTGACAATAACATAACATTTCGTCAGACATATAACAAATTATGTTTTAAAATAATAAGATATGCCAGTAGTGTAACATTTTATTTATTCCTGCTTTAAAGCTTGTTCAGTATCATAATGGCATTAATGGGTAGTACGTTTTTTAACAACTTCAAGTTTGAAGAGCTCTATCTAGTATGACAACTGAATATGAAAAATGTTGAATAAATCTACTTATTAATGTACAACATCCATGAAAAGTACAGATGTCAATCAAACAGTGTGTTAAGTAAGCACATGGTATGTTTCGTTATAATGGTAGTTTGCAATCTTTACATAGAATTGTCTGTTATAGCATTACAGTGACATCGTGATCAGCAATCCTTAGCCCCCAACATGTAAGGAGATTTACACACACACACACATACCAATATCTCCCACTACATCATATGATCAATGTCAAACAACAGATTTAGCCTACCATAAATTATTATATAACAGAGGACAGATATGGGGTCAAATCAATTCCGGAATGGATTCTAATTCAATTTATTTTAAAAAAATGGACTTTTAGAAATGTTTAATTAGAATTGATAAATTTTTAATTGGAATTTCCTATAAAATCCACAAATTAATTTACCATTCTTTGTTGTTCGAGAATCCCCAGGCTGTTGCTTATTCAGCACAGCCTCTATGTTGGAATGGTTGAGATGAGGGTGGTCATTGCCAGAGTGTTTTATGTCCTTGGGGGGTCTTTAACGTGGTCAGCCACCCACGATGTTGTGAGCCAAGAAATTAATCTCTGGAAAGGTTTCTACCTCTTGCTGTGATCGAACCTGTGACCCTTGACACCAAGTGCTGGGTGCTTAACCGCTAGGCCACGAGAGCTCACTATTGGTTCCTTATTTATATATATATATATATATATATATATATATATATCAGATATGCACACCGACTGTGGCACCCCACATGAGCAATTAACCAATTAAAATGGTCTGGATACTGTGGGCTCTACCCACAACACTGTGACACTACCATAGCACACTTGTAATCTATATAGAGATATTGCTATTTAGGAATTTGCCCCCGTTCAATGTTTAGAACAGGCCAAAAAATTTAAATCCACAAATTAATTTTTTAATTCAGAAATATTTCTTCCATGACAATCCTAATTGGAATATAAACTACTTGGAGTAGGTATTCCAAGAAGGTACTCGGAGTACCTACTCATGGTAAAAGGTATTAGGCAAAAAAGAGTTGTAAAAAGGGAACTGGAATTGATAAATTTGAAATTGAATATTGGAACTGATAAATTAGATGTAGAATTAACCAAATGGAATTGAGTGGAATTGACAAAGCTGAATTGACCCCATGTCTGACAGAGGATCAGTTATTGTGTTAAACTATGATCCGCAAATGAATTTTATTTTAGCCAACCAACTAAGAAACAATAAATAAGTGGATAATATCCAATTCTTTTAGCTCCAGAAACAAAATGATAAAATTACTTATTGCATTTCTGACAAGAGTTTTTGCAGATGCAATATTATAAATGCTACAGTTGGTTTCTAGAATTGTCATATCACTTATTTAATGCTGCTTTTCATGGTATTGAATTTTATACGGCTTCCTTTTATTTTAGCCTCATAAAATATCTTAAAATGGTTGAACCAATTTGTATTCTATATAATCCATGTAGTCATTGTCATGTGTCATATTCTTGTTTAACCTGCAAAAGTTAATTGGATAAAGAAGAAACTAACCATGAAGGTTTGTGAGCATCCTCTTGATCTTATCTGTCAGTTCTCGCTTTTTCAATTTGTCATCCCACCAGAGGAAGTACAAGGTAAGTACAAATATTGTAAGTATGAGTAGACTCTCTATGGCTATCCAGTTCTCTCTGGCTCTAAACAGATGTTAAATTCTTAAAATCAAAAATCATGTTTTCACAGTAGAAACTGGTGTTAATAGATCGTTAAAATACACAGAAACCCATGAATCCACTTGAAAATAACATCTTTATATTTTTTATATACTGGAGATAATTCAGGCTATTATGAAATTAAATAAATTATTAAATGATAAGGTACATTATTTTTTAATACAATAAAGTGTTACTGTTAAATCATAAAATATTTTGTTTGGACTAGATCCAAAGCCAAATAACTAAAAACCAAATTAAAAATTTTATTTAACTAAAGAATTTGCCTGACTAGAGTTTAGAACACAAAAACAAATGCGTATAGATATATTAGACTATAATGAAAGCCATAGATTCCACGTAAATAAAGAAAATAAAACAATATTCTAATAATACAGATAATTTCCTGGGGAATTTTTTTATTATCATTATTAATATTATTATATATAAATCATATATAAACTGCTATTTCCACTAATCATGCACAGACACAAATGAATAAAATGCACAATCACCCATTATCTTGAATGCAGAATGCCATGAAGAGAAACAGGGCACAAAGCAATAATACCAAGGCACTGGTCCAGTGAAACAAAGAAAAGACGCAGTTGTGATGAAGGAAGGACATCCACATCAACTTTCTCCGTATCCCGTTCCTCCGACTGCATGCTGACGCCCTGAGCTCGTTCTGTAGCTCATTATGCAGGATGAGTAATGCATCGGATGAGTTCAGACCCGGCTCCTGTTGATGCATCGCTTATCACACTGTTTGACAAAAAAATGAAACATGCACAAATTAATAACTGAAAGCTCGCAGTTATTAAAAAAATAATTCAAATGACTTCTCGTCATACAGATTCCCGCTATAGAAATTGTATGACACTGCTTCATCAATACAGTCAACCAAATTAATAATTTTGATTTATGATATTTATTTCCCATTTACAAATTTACAACCATAGCATATAAATATATAAGTTGATTAAATATAATAAAGGAAACGGGGGGGGCAGGTTTTAATATTATGTAAGAGAGTGACAGAGGAATAGCATGTTATAAGCTCACCCAGAATAAAATAAAAACCCACCACGGCGAGAGGAAATATAATAATACATAAAGGGACGAGGGAAATGACTTCTATAGTTATAGAAATGTATGGCAATCATCACAGTGTGGATTACGGTAATTGACTGAAGTGGCATAACTGGTGAGAGATATAGTTTTTATTGATCTTTTCAAAGAACTATGTGAAGTATATAGATTTAACTGAATATGAGATTTCTTCCATATCTTGGGGAAGTTAAAGAGTGGGAGCTTGTCACCAATTTTTTGGCATTTAATACCCAATTACCAAAAAAAAATGAATGACTGGTTTACTTACCAACAAAAGCAACCAGATACAAGTGAATCTTTTAAACTAGATTCCTATTACTACTACTACTACTACTACTAATAAGAATGAACGTTTAAATACATATTGACCTGGAGTCATTCAAAGGCAAGTAAACGTAAACAGATAAATTTCAAGAATGAATTAAACTTTTCAAAAGATGATACATTCCCATGGGTTAATCTCATCTAGCAACCTAATGCAGAGGGGGGAGGGCTGCAACAGTGAAAGCAAAATTACCACATGAATTAAGCTAAGACTCAGATCTGAAGCACCTGTCATCGACATTGTTTGTATAATTGAGAGAATAATCAAAACATAAACAATACAGAATACACTTATTATTTATTTGGCACTGGAAAACAATGGATGGGTGTATTTTTAATTGCTGATTTTGTACAAAATTTTGGGAAATATCTTTGTGATGTGGCTAGTTGAAAGTCAGCTGTAATTTATCTAAAGCTATTGGTATCTTAATTCATCTCTGTTATATATTCCTGTACGACTAATATAGATCAATAAATGTCTGGATAATGGAGTACTTTAAGACCATTTCCATCACTGTTGTTCACATTCCTATAACTATAAGAGAACAACTCTCGCAGCAGCATCATGAACACTGAATATTTGTTTATTGCGTCACTGATTTGATTCAAGCTGAGTTGCTAATCCGTTTGCACTGGTCACGCCTGGAACATATAGCCGAAGACAGACTGCCTGGAAAAGCACATCTCATAAACATATGTATAAACAGGATTTGAACCCACAGCCTAGAGGTTTGCGGTGCAGTATTTTAATCACTGTGCCATCAGAATGTCCTCGTGCTATCGGCAACTTCTGGCTCGTATGGATATGTATAAAATTATTATAATAGGAATGTAAATTGAATACAATTTTTGTACAAATAAAGAAGTTTATATATTATGGATCATGTGAATATCTAACAGATGTTACTGACTGCTAAACATTTAGGTGCATTTCAGGGTGAACCAATTCAATGGGCATACGGATTCACTGTTAAACGAGATCTCTTCTTATGGCGTTATAGGTAACATCAAAGCTGAACCTGCTATAAGTACATATTTAGTCAACCCTACGACTGGAAAATAATTGGTCACAAAAGCAGATCAGAAAACTCCAACTATTCATCGGAGTCCACCAACCAGGGTTGGCTTTCTCCCCAGTTTCTCCCCATGGCAGGGGGAGAAATACTTTTCTGCCAGCGAGAAATGGCAGAAGCTGTGGAGAAATGGCAGAAACTGGGGAGAAACTTCCAGGTGTGTTTATTTTAAGGTGCAAAGCATAACCATGTGTAAGCCACGGTATCACCAAGTACATTTGTACAGGGATACAATTAAATTATTAATGTTTTCATCTGTTTAATAATGTTTAAGAAAAACAACGAAGTGCTTCCAGACATAATCTCACTGTCTACTTCCCTTGAATATGTTGACTATTATGTGGTAAAGTGCAGAACAAAACTACAAACCTGTAAGATAAAGCAATTTGTCCTGCCACGATATTCAACATTTACAAAGTATAAATTTGTATGTCGTATGTGCACCTCAAGAGACTATATGTAAATGATGACATTATCAATAGCCATGGAATTTATATTACTGATGATCAGCCAACATATCTGCTCAAGAATAACTAACTAATCTGCTGAGATTGATAACCCCCATCAGTGTCACATTAATCTAGTCAATATGAAGTCTATCTACCATATTATAATTAGGCAGTGCAGATACTTCCCTATGCTATGGTGTAATAACAATCATACAACACTCACCCACTGCTGTATATTTAATATGCAGTATTGGGTGAGTGTTATTACACAGCAGCATCTCTTCACAGTGATAGATACATGTATTTATTACTACAGACTACTAGATGTTGTCAGTAGTATTCAAGCATGACCCTCCTCATAGTTGATTGGGTATTTGATAGTGTTATGTTGCCTTGCATAACAGAGAAGTCATTATAAAATCAACTTTATTTAGCATTATAATGTATACCACTGCACAGATACCAGAAATAAATAATCTCAATCTTTTATCTCACAATCTTAAACGTGATGAATTATTGACATACACTTTAAATAAGTATGTGGCATGTGGACAAGATTTATAATTAAATAACTTATGCTTATGTATATTGGTTTCAAACTGTTAAAGTCTGTTAAAGTATTTTGATGACAATTTTCCCCAAATTTAGTTTGGGCTGAGCGACCTCCAAAGGTAATGAGGCAAAGTGAAAGATGAAACATCCTTCTGATATAGCCCGGCAGGGATTTGAACCCAGGTGCTACAGATCTGTGCCCAACTGCGATACCAGTTGGGGCATGGAGGCATGCATGACAACTTATATGCTTTTCTTGCTGAAACCATTGTCCCAGATCTAGCACAATTTGTCTCTCCCACATTTTCCTTACTAAATGCCTGATCTATATTAGGCATTTAGCATTTTACCTAAATACCAGACATGGACTCAATTCCATTTGGTCAATTCCAATTTCACTCAATTCCATTTGGTCAATTCCAATTTATCAAGTCCAATTGTATCAATTCCAATTCCATCTTTTACAGACTCTTTTTTTAACCTACTACTTTTTACCACGAGTAGATACTCTGAGTACTTACTTGGAATACCTACTCTAAATTGTTTATATTCCAAGTAGGATTGTCATGGAAGAGATATTCCTGAATTAAAAAATTAAATGGTAAGTAAGTTTGTGGGTTTAATTTTTTTGAAGCAAACTTCAATTCCATTTTTTTTAAATAATCAATTCCAATTCTGGAATTGAATTGACCACATGTCTGCTAAATACAATAAGATCAGAATTTGTGGTCACCTTCAAGATTGATTCCTTTTCAGTTAGTGTCTGATGTACTGATAAATGAAACATATACTGCACTAATAGCCTAAGTCTGTTTATAACTTTATTGCAGCTTATTTAATAATTTATAATGGTTCCCATATATTAATTAGTGTCTCTCTCTCTCTCTCTCTATATATATATATATATATATATATATATAGAGAGAGAGAGAGAGAGAGAGAGAGAGACCACTAGTTACAGGGTGCACTCTTACAATTAAGCTATGATGATGATGATTGATGTGTTTTACAGCCACTTTTGTGCACATGGTAGGCTAAATGGTCTGAGCTACGTCCAAGTCAAAGATGAAACACCCTTCAGATATGCCCATGCCAAGGTTCGAACATGGTGGTAGTGATCCAACATGCTACGTTAGACCACGGAGGTGCCGTACAATCAACCTTTGAGCATACTCTGTGACACCCAAGAGGCACATACTATATCTACGTTCTGATATTTCTTGCCTTTCAAACATTTCTAGATAACTGCTTGTTCTAAGATCATAGATTCAGTCTGCACAAGGCAACATCATGAAATACTTTTGTGGTCTTTCAAGCTCTTGACATAACTGGTACAAATACTCTTTTAAATTAATATTTCAAAATGATTCACCAACCAGGAACCTATGTGTATATTTTATTGATTTATTTGTCACTCAAAATATCTTAATACCTGGCACGTTAGTAAATCAAATTGTTGATATGGGTATTTCTCCCGCTAGTCTTATGTTGCCAGGTTGTATGAATTCTAGTCAATCTTCATCCACTGCTAATGGTCTCGTCAACTCACTACGATTGATGTTATACAATGATAATTATGCAAAGCCATGGTTTAACAAGTATATTTTAGTTATAGTACTTATCTTCTTAAAAATTATTGCTGTATTTAGCTTGTATTGTTCTTAATTATATAGTATATAATTATAAAGCAAACAAGATTAAAATTGAAAAAAAAACATGGGGATATTTGTCCATATATCTATTTATTTATGAATTATGCTTTGCATGAATGAAAATTTTAATACACTTTACAATACTGATACGTGTCACAACTATATAAATAATGATATAATAAGTGATAACTAGTGACAGGTACAATAAACAGAGAATGCAGGCCTGGCTGCTGGCAGGGTCACTCTCACTCCCCAGTCACAGAGGTATACAGGAAAATATCGTGAAAATTCATGTTATACAAGTTAATGAATTGATGTGTACTCAGAGGTCGCTGAAACGCAACAGTAAAATGACAACATTAGTCGACCACACCCAACGGATTCGTCAATCGTACGAATATTAGATCTATTTCAGGTGTCAAACCAGACAACGGTGGGCGATAATTGAGGACCGATTGGACTCGCGCGTTCGAGACGTTTAAACTGCAGTTTACAAACTCAACCAACCTCTCTTCGTCACGGAATAACGTTACTTCAGATCGCTTGTCATGTCTGTCTGAAGACAATCATTTGAGATCGGCAGATTTCCTGCCCTAACAATGTCCTAATCTTCATGATCAGCGAGCCACCTAAACTAGCCAAATCTGAATGTAGGTTTCTGAACGCTATGATTGGCTGAATCTGATGAATTTCGTCCACTCGTGGGGGGGGGGCTTCCCAAATAAGAAACGTAGGAATTATCCATAACTAAGGTCGATTAGAAATTGGAAGGAGTCGGTACCCCACCTGGAACATCATTTGGCATCCACATTATGAGATGGACAAATTGGCGGTGAAAAACGGTTCAGCGTCGAGCAACAAAGTTAGTCCCACACCTGAAGCATCCGTCTTATGAAGAACAGCTGATGCTCCCATCACTCCTGTTTAGAAGACGGCGAGGGCACACGATACAACTATATAAGGTCATGAATGGGATAGACAAACTTGGTGCCAAGGGTCACAGGTTCGATCCCAGCAAGAGGTCGAAACTTTTCCAGAGATTAATTTCTCGGCTCACAACATCGTGGGTGGTTGACCACGTTAAATGGCGCTGCCGTCTCCACTCAATTATTAAAAATAAGGGGGGGGCGTTAAGACCCACGAGGAGGTAAAACACTCTGGCATGCCCACCCTCGGAGTATTTTGGCTCCATCTTTCCATACTGCTCCCCTGTGAGTGGTGGGGGCGGAAATTCTCAACCACTCCAACATAGAGCTCTAGGCTGTGCTGAATAAGCGACAGCCTAGTGAGTCTGCGCGAAAAACAATTCAATCAGACAGACTTGACTCGAGAGCATTCTTCAACAGAGCACTCAATGAACGAACCAGAGGTCATAGTCAGAGCTTATTCGTGGGGCGGGGTCGACCCGAAATCAGGAAAAACTCGTTCAGTCAGCAAGTGATTCATAATAATAATAATGTATATTTAATAAAGCGCCCTTACTAGCAGGAGCCATTCAAAGGCGCTGTACAAATAATATTTAATATATAATACCCCAAATAGTGTCTGTAAAACCCTGTAATGATTTAAAAGATAACAATTATTTATTTGTGAAAGCGACCTTAAATAGGTGTGTTTTTAGAAGAGACTTAAATTTCCAAGAGACAACACATTTCTAATATTTGCCAGCAACTTATTCCACAAAGTGGGGGCTGCAACACTAAATGCACAATCACCATATGACTTGAGTCGAGACACTGGCACCTTCAATAGTATCTGACTGGATGACCTGAGTTTTCGGGATGACTTTCTAATGGAAACCAGTTCACACAGGTATTCTGGCGCCATATCATTAATAGATTTATAAGTTATTAACAGAATCTTAAAATGGATACGCTGTCTAACAGGTAACCAATGTAGTTTTTGAAGAATTGGGGTGATGTGATCATATTTTCTAGTATTTCTATACGAATGAATAATAATAATAATTCTAGATTAATATTATAATTAGATATGCCATATAACAGGGAGTTACAATAGTCTATAAGTCTATTCATTAATGAAATCATACATGCAGTTAACGAGGCCCACAAATAACACAGTCCTTAGTTGTGTACTCAGTTAATCATTGTTTTTTCCGGGTCTACACATTAGGTAAATAAGCGAACACAAGAAAATCAACAAAAATATAAGGGCTTCAAACAAGGATCTTTTCACCGGCCATCAGTTCAAGCACTATCTACTCAGCCATCATCATCATCATCATCATCATCATCAAAAATACTCAGGACTGGAGCTCGTTATCAGAACATGTTGTCACAGCCATTACCTTAAATTGTTTTAAGCCTAGGCTCGACAAGTACAGTAAATACGACATGTACACGATGCCATAGACTGTATGATAAGAATACCTGCGTAAAGAAAACAAAAGTAGCCAAAAACGGAATACCCGACCAGGCACCAGCCTTTTATTCCGTATTATTGTATCCTGGTACGAACCCATCAACTGGTTATTGAATTTCACGTGTCCAATCGCTCGACTGGGGGCCATAAATCGACAAATTGGTGTATTGGCGATGTAGCTATGACTTCGTGGATTATCAGCTTATAAAGAGTAGCGCAGACTCCTCAGTGTAAACGACACCCCGAGAAGTACTGGGCACATACTTGGTTCACCCACAACTCCTCCCGACAAAACAAAACAACTTTTACAAGAACATCATGGAAGCTAGTGTGCGAGATTGGCGTTTTTAACAGGCTGTATCCTCAATGAACGACTCACATTGTCCTGACGAGTGGCTGCGCCAAGACATAGGATCTTGAATTCATCGTCTAAAGCTCTTACAGACTATTCCAATTAGCCGTTTGTTATATGGCATATCTGATTATAACATCAATCACCAAAATCAGAATTGTGCATTCACTTCATGACAAAACTCATCCATTTCACGATTTTACTAACAACTTATGGCACTTAATATCTGTGTATACTTTTAACCACCCCAGTTAGTCATCCCGAACCCTCATGTCATCCAGACTGATATTATTGCCGGTATCCGGATCTCGTATCAATTAAGCTATTTGTGGAGTTTCACTATACAACACTTTTAACTGGCTTCTTAAAATAAATTAAGGCCATTTATATAATAATAATAATACAAACCCACATGGAACACAGGACACTTCCATGGCCTAACCGGTAACATGGTTGGACCCAGACATCTATCATCTGGGTTCAAATCCAGACATGGGTACATTTAAAGAGTATTTCATTTTCACTTTGACTCATTAGCTTTGTAGATCTCTCGGCCCATTTAAGCCCACCGTGTACACAAAGTGACCATAAAAAGCAGCATCAATTTTACATTTCCACATGCAACACAGTGCGTTTTCAGAGCACATACGACCATTTACTCGCACCAAGTTCATACACACACACACACACACAATAGCACTTGCTAAGAATATGAAGACCAATACACCCCCCCCCCTCCAAATAAAACTACCATAAAACCCTACCTCTATGCACCTAAACAGTATTGAGTGATTTTTCAATCTGTTAATGGGACACAAACTATCAGATTTTCAAAACTTGGAAAAAAATTCAATTCACTGATTTTGTCAGTTATTTATCAAGAGTAAGTCATATTTCTGAAATTTTCCTTTCAACATTGCATTAGTTTAGGTTTTTCGACAGGTATTCGATGTCCATGCACCAGAGAATGTCTTGTCACTTAAAGTAGGTGATCCACCTTTTATGTTTTATGTGAATTTTCATAAATTCTGTGGTGCAATATAATGCAGCTTATTAACATTTGTGGTATTTGATCCATATTATATTTTGCTGTCAAGTTGTCATTGGTGACACCTGGGAAATTTGACCGAGGGGCGAGTCCCTAATGATTGATGTTTTACGGCCACGTTTGTGCACACGGTAGGCTAAACAGACCGAGCAACCTTCAAAGGTAATGAAACAAAGTCAAAGATGAAACACCCTTCAGATATGTCCATGCCGAGATTCGAACTCGGGTGTCAGAGGCGCCCTCGAGTCCTTAGGGAAAAAATACCACAAACCCCTCAACCTGAAGATTTCCAGTGCACTGTTCTAACCACTGTGCTATCAAAGCACCATAGATTATGTTTTGTGGTATCATAACGCATTAGCACAGGTACTCTCCTTCAATAACTGTGGACACACACACAAAGGTACCAAAAGGTTTTTATTCTAGTTTAAAATATGAAAAATAGTAACAATAATAATGTGCATTTTTCGATGTGCATTTTGAAAGCCTGCTAACACCTAACATCTCTTACTAGACAACAGCTTAACTCTCAAACTGTAAAACAATTATTACAAAGTACGAGAGAGAGAAATGATTTTTACGGTGGACTAAAACTCTTAGTGATCAGGCACACAGCGAGTAAAAGCTTATCACAAATGACCAAATACAAATTTCAAACCAGCAAGCTCCCCTACCAGGTGTGTCTAAAGATAACAAATAACATACCAATCTAATCAGACCTCTTACAAAAATCTCACATCTTCGAGGTCTTACGACATATTCCGTAACAAACGCGTGTAGGGAGCATTAAGACTATCAAAGTAACATTTTCCTGTATTTTGTAAACCTTACTCTACATATGAAAGGAGACGACTAACAATTATTTTGTAGAATGAGGAAGTTTGATGACAAATTATAATCTGAATTACCGCCATCAATCTCTTTTTAAGATTCGATGATCAAAAAGCATATAATAAGATTTTTCTAGGATTAACCAATTATCTGCGACAGATCTGGACCGGTATTTGAGGGAAAGGCAGGTTTTCAGGATCTGGGTGTTTACGGGTGATGGGAAAACACTCTGTAAGGGGGAGGAAATCAATTATCATACACTATTTTTTGTTTGACCTTTAAATCTCGGTATTCGCCCCTTTAAAGTTCTGACTCGTACTTGCAATTTTAAAATTCACCCTGATTGCGTAAAATATCATTTGACACCCACCCAAACACACACCCACCCAAACACACACACACACACAGAACAATATAATGGAATGTAACAAAAAATAATAATACTAACACCATTCACATAAAGCAGCAAAAACAAATATAGATAATTAACCATAAAATACCTGAATCGATAATAGCCAAAACAACTGTATATGACTGACACACACACACACACACAATATTATACCACAGATAAACGTAGTAATAGAAATATATATATAACAATAACCCAAACCATAGCATGACTAACACAAATTAAATATTTCAGTATGTTGTACACAAATTATAACACAACCCTAACATCTATATGTAATAATAAATGATGTCTACATACGGTATTATAAATATTAATGTTTACATGCAATGTATAAGTAGCGCACTTTTAGTGCATGTCTAATAATCTAATTATTTGGAAAGTGCAATGGTGAATAAGGTAAAGTCAAAGAGATAATATTAACCCCCCCCCTCAAAAATAAAATAGCTTCGTTTGCTTTTTCCACTAAGTCTGTGATGTGGTAATATTTCTAAATTATGCCCATTTTCATTAGGAAGAGACTGCTTCTAATTTCTTTCTATTGGGAGCTATAAAGTAGTTGTTTTATAACTTGTTTTATACCAGCAGTGGCATTAAATTGTTTCCTTCTGTCACACACACACACACACTTATATAATTCCGCTACTAAAATGACTCCTTCTACAACTTGTACTACTACTACTACTACTACTATTGCTTCTACTAGTCATGTAACCTGAACCTTACGAGAAGTAAATGGTAATACTCTTGTGTGCAATCCAACTATCGTGCAGTATACTGCGAATTGGAAGTAAATAAATTAAACAGTCAAGTCTCTGATGACATTTATTTCTACAAATAAAATTTTGGTGGTTGCCAGTGTTTTTTTTTACGGTGATATATATTTCTATAAATAATTGCATTCGGCGGCCGGATGAATCAGCCACGGAGAAACTAAATACGACACGGTTACACTGTCACAAAAAAGTGTAATTTGCCAAAAGCTGGCATGAAAAATCATACCATGCATATAACCATGTATCAACTGATTAGTTCACATATAAACCTATATCACTATGACACGAGGCACAGGTTTCTGTATTAAAAAGATATGTTGTTATAAATAATTGAGTGGCTTTATGATCAATTTGGGTTTTTGTACCCAATTGATTCATTTCAAATAACCGATAAAAATATCCTATAAGACTGACAAAATTGGAGATCAGATTAAAGCAGGTAAGTGCTTATGTAAACATAAAACAAAGATACCGTATAATAAATAATATAGATCATAATTGTTAAACATAAACAAGATACCATCAAATAAAACTCTATTATACGAGTGAACATAATTCACACACACACACACACACACACACACACACTATGTCACAAACAACAGGCTTAGCCCTGGTCGCAGCCTAAACAATGGCCGTATGTATCAGACTTCTATAGGTTCAGAGACATCACTATCTAGATGTACAGCTGCAATCTCTCCGAGTTCTCTGTCAGCTTCCATCCATTGATTTGATGATCTGGATTAGAAATGAGAAAAATACAATGAGAAATCCGAGGAATGTTTAAACTTTAATTAAATAGGAATTTCCAACTGATAAAGTTCATGCTAAGTTATAATTGTCTAACATCTTTAGTTTGTCCGTTTAACAGTTTTAGTTTGCCTATTTAACAGTTTCATCCTTTTTGTTTAACAGCTTTACCTTGTCTGTTTAACAGTCTCACCTTATCTTTACTTGGTCTGTTTAGCACTTTTACTTTACCTGTCTAACAGTTCTACTTCAGATGTTTAACAGTTGTACTTAATCTGTCTAATACTTTATACGTTTAACAGTTTTACTTGATCTATCTAACACTAAGTAACAGCTTTACTTAATCTGTTTAGCATTTGTATCACTATCCATCTTATGTAACTCTGGCTCCATCTTCAACATCATCATCATCATCATCTTCACATATCATATTTATACATACAGTGAGAAAAATATGTTTCTACTAAAGCAGAATAGTTTATGATGGCATGCATTAAGTAAATAGACCATAGGTGACATCAGTACCAAAAACAAAACAGATTTCTTTCAGGTGAGTGAGTGAGTGTGAGTGAGTGAAAAGTGGTGAGTGGTGAAGGTGAGTAGGAAGTGGTGAATTTGATTGATGTAGTGAGTGAGTGAGTGAGTGAGTGAGTGAGTGAGTGAGTGAGTGAGTGAGTGAGTGAGTGAGTGAGTGAGTGAGTGAGTGAGTGAGTGAGTGGTTTGTCTAGCTTCAATACTGATCACACCTGGGACATACGGCCGAAATTCCCTGTCTATATTCTGTGTCACTAGATTTTGGATCATGAAAACCACCGACATTCAAATCGCTTAAGCGTCATACAGGAAGTGTCCAAATTTGCCTTCACTGTCATATATTCATACCTACCTCTGAGGTGTAGAAGTACTATGTTGACTGAAATGACCCGAACGTTGGCTGAAATGACCTGAAGGTAAACTACGACTAATCGCACTCAACACCATTGGAGAGACATCTGGCAAGTTCCAGTTTGGCTGAAATGAAGAAATACAATCAATATTAAAATAGAGGAATAACCATAAAAACAACTCCTATTACACTCTATACATTTAATGACACGATATAACAGTAAATGTTAATAACATATAAGAGATAACTTTATAACTTGGAATATGAAGTTGTAGGTACATGTACACAGTGTAAGTCAGTATGAGAAACTCAGTTTCGGATGGAGTCAAAGGGGACAGTGAAAATAAACAACTTCTGGATCTCTATTTGTTGGTTATGATATTTTTTTTAAATTCAGTTCAAGTTTAATGCACTGGGAGCTGACTTAATAACACGTATGCTAATTAAATGGATATAACAGAGCAGATTTGTGTGTGTGTGTGTGATTACATTTTAAAATCCATATGCACTGCTCTTTGACTGTGGATAAAACAATTATTTAGTGATAATTCCTGAAACACATCCGTGTCTTCAGGACTGCCATATTTAATGGTTTACATGATACCTGACTTTTTTTAAATGCACCTTGAACTCCAGCTTCTACTAGATCTAAATTATCACCGGAACTGCCTCCTAGCGGCAGCATATGAACATTTACTTAGTGCCAGTGTACTGGAAACATTTCTAGGTAAGTATGGCTTTATGTGTACAAGAACTAACACATAATTAATTTCTCATATGTCTGCTAGATGCTGATCAAGGGTTACCTTGTATGAGTGAGAGAAAGAGTGAGTGAATAAGCAAAAGGTCATTTAATATCTCCTCCTTTTAGTACCCTCTTTATGACATCTAGGAGAATAAGACATTCAAAACGAAAAGATATTATCCAAACTTTGGGGATGACCAAGTTATTGTTATTATCAATTCAGACAGTTTTTTATTTTGTCAGTCCTGCTGTTGTCATGGAACTTGCTTGAGATTTTCCCTCACTACATGACCAGAAAGGTATTTCTTTGCCTCCCCAACTCACAAGCAAGCAAAATTTAAGATCCACGAGTGCTAGAAATTTCTTACTAGACCAACAAATATTTTTTTACTAGCCTAAGAGAAGATTTACTAACCCAAGGAAAACTATGCTGGATAGTGGGCCATCACAAAGCTGGCAAAGAAATCAAGTGCAATTTACAGTGAAGAGTCATAAGTTGGAAGCATGTGAAAAAAAGTTGATACTAAAGAGACACTCAGCTCTCTGAACAACATTCTTAGGCTTTGGCAGTTATGATTTGTGAGTGAGATGAATAAAATAATCTTTATTTGTTATCAAAATATATATTTCAATTGTCATGTATGGAGATGGGCTGTACTGATTGTTGAAATAAAGTTTGAGAACAGTGCTAATTGGTCTATATAAAATGTGTAATTTTTCCAAACAAAATACATCAGAGTGTATATATATATATATATATATATATATATATATATATTTCATAATATCCTTGGTATGATTAAACTAATAAAGCCATAGATTTCAGTGCATTTATTCCCACCCTGAAGAGCTCCAAATCAAATCCAAATTACTGTACACACAAAAAATCAAAACAACCTTGCACAAGAATACAACATATTTCACCCCAAAAATGCACTAGCAACAATACACTAGTCCCAGACTTTAGGGCTACTGAATATTTTGGCCGTGGCCCATTCTCAGTGATGACTGCACATAGATATATTAAGCAGGTTGGCATTAGTAATTTTTAGCCATTTACTTTAAATCCAGCCAAGACACAACAATATTTATTTAACTACTGTGACGTCAGTGACAATAAAGGCTACCCATTGGCACTAATAACCATGTATTTTAACATGGAAAAACAGGATTCATGCAACCAGCCAACAGTAGAACGTCTTACCCTTTGAAACCTCTTATAATCTGTAAGCATCTGTCGTGCCCAGTCTAGAAGCAGATTCCCGTCTGTAGGCATGGGAGCTGCATGATCGCCGATCACAGTGACAACTCTACACAGCTGATGAACTAGATTTCTTCAAGGTAGAAACAATCAAAATTTATGAGGATAATTATTTATTTACTCGGCTCAGAACCAAACCCACAGGTGGCTCTACTTGAAAAGTATTAATGGGAAACAAATTTGGCAATGGAGTAAGAAGTAAGAGAGTGATTACGGTTTCGGATGAATTATCTACCCTGACCTGTTCACCCATCTGCAAAGGGAAACAAATGCCACAATAGCTGGCATGAGCCAGATTTGAACCCATGACCCGGAGGTTTGTAGTGTAGTGCTCTAACCACTGTACCATCGGACAGACATGGGGCCAATTCAATTCCGGAATTGGAAATGATGGGCAATTCCAACTCCAAATTTTACATTTAATTTTTTAATTTAGAAATATTTCTTCCATGACAATCCTACTTGGAATATAAACTAATTGGAGTAGGTACTCAGAGTAAATACTCAGAGTACTTACTCCAATCAGTGATTAGAGTTTGTAAAAAATTAAATTGGAAATGATCAATTTGGAATTGATCAATTTTGGAATTGGAATTGATCAATCTAATGTGGAATTGGAGTTGAGCAAATGGAATTGAGATTGACAAAATGGAATTGACCCCATGTCTGCCATTGGAACACCCTAGAGTGAATGTGGGTTGACAACAGATAGATACAGGTAGTCGTTGACTTACGACCTTGGTTGGTTATGACCGACCAGTCATAATTTGATCTGGTCATAAGTCGGTCTATGTTACACAGTGTAATGATATTATAATCACCTTTAAGTAGCACCACCGGTTGCAAGTCGATGACTACCCGTACCAAGTTATCTTTGTTTACCTGTAGAGCAACTGTCTGCCATCATTTGGTCCCAGTGAGTGACACTTTAATTTGGCATCGCGTAGCATTGCCGCAAATGTGTCAATGTGTGGTGCTAGTGCTAACACCTGGTGGTAATAATGCAGTCGCTGAAGACGTCCCTCCACTACTGTTGAATCTAGTTAAGTATGATAAATAACAACATCTCATCTCAGATGTCTTCCAAAAATATGTGTTGTGCTTTATTTATATATATATATATATATATATATATATATATATAATGTTACATTTGTCACATTCATTTCACTATAGGTAAATAATGTTTCATTATAATTTGGTATTCAGGGTTAGGAATATAAAGTGAATTATGATGCAAACATTATCTTAATCCACTAAAAAAGCTATTAATGTTTAAATGTTTCAAGTATATATGGTTGATTCATCACATTAAAGCAAGCATACTCATTATATAATTGTTAGGATAAACCATTCTGTTCCAGATAGGCATCAATAAATAGCCGAATAACAAGTTTCCAAGTAAGCAACCTCGTACTTTACTTTCCTAGACAACCACCTTTAGTAAGCCAAACGACACTAAACTGCCTTTTGTGTAGATGTGCTGTGGGACCTCACTCACTCACTCACTCGCTCATTCAGGATACTCAGGTAGTGCAGCCAGTACTCACTCACTCACTCACTAACACACTCACTCACTCACTCACTCACTCACTCCAAACAGGTTTAAGGTTAGATAAATGATTTTGTTATTTTTCTAAGCATTTCCTACTCCGCTGATTAAAGCATTAGAACTACAAAGCACTAAGCTCAAAGTCTGTTTACAAAAAACATGATCATTGTTAGTTAAATCCAAATCATTATATAGTACCATTGGAGTAATCATCTATCTCTCCAACCTGAAATAATGTTTACATTAACAAAAGAATAATTTATTTGGTAATTGTTAAATAATGACACACACACACACACACAAAATACATAACAGAAATGACATATGTTACAGAATATTAACGACCACTAATTTTTATCAGCATCTCAAAAAGTTGCACAAAAGAAGGAACAAAATAGAAAATAAAATCAATAAAATCACAACCATTACCAGCTTTGCATCAGTTATTATTCTGTTCTGTTTTTCCTTCTTTAATAACTCAGCCAGCAACTTGAGCCTCAAATCATGTTCCCTGAAGACGTATAAAATATTACATCAGAGCTAACGTAATACTAATAATAAAGTAGGATCAGAAATAGGGAGGAGAAAGTTTATAATACTCTCAAGTATAAGATGACGATGATTGATGTTTTACGGCCACTTTTGTGCACATGGTAGGCTAAATGGACCGAGCTATCTCCAAAGCGAAGTCAAAGATGAAACAACCTTCAGATATGCCCACGCCGAGATTCGAACACGGGTGGTAGTGATCTGTGGTCCAAACCCCTGCTCTCAAGTATAAGTGGTTCGAGTTAATTATATCCGGGTTGTTATCAATTTCTGCCCAAGATCATGAAACAATTCATTAATCAGAGTTTCAACCAAATATATTACATATTATGCAGTCATCATAACTTATTGATTAAGCAGGTTATCATCAATATTTCATTGTAGCTGGTATTCTTGAGTTTGCGCAATACATCTTTAGTACTTCGAACCTTCCCTGATGTATACAGCCAATCAGAAATACAGCAGATATGCTCCAACGTCTGAATTTTAGATGGAACATCACTAAAATGTCTTAATTATAATATCAATTTCCCTTTTACTGGTCATTAAATAAGGAGGATGTTCCAATAACACTCTGGCGTGTGTGTGTTTTTATGTTACATATAATAAAGGTGTGAATTCAGGTTTTCACAATGTTTATAAATCTTACAGAATTGTGACCAAATAACCACTACCTAAATAGAAAACAAAAACTATATATATATATATATATATATATATATATATATATATATATATATATATATATATAATGCAGCTATAATTGAAAACAAAGCATAGATATTAGTACATATAATAAAATATAGTTATAATTCTAATATTTACGATGATAGCAATACTAATAGAATTTGCACTCAGCCCAAATAGCATGACTAGTTTTAAGTATATTTGTCTAAATTATTATTTTTGTCAGCAATATTTATACCAGAATTCCCTAGCTACCGTTTCAGTTCAAACCAGAATCTAGAAACTGTTAGCCTTTGTAAACCTGTGTGTGTCTGTGTGTGTAACTCTATTGATATACAGATGCCTTTTTTTAGGTTAGCTTAACTAATAAACTAAATGAATTTAAATGTATATAATAAAAATATCATTTCTAATTGATAACTGTATGTTTTTATGTTATTTTACCATACAACACCTTTAAATGGCTTCTGCTAGCAATGGTGCTTTATTAAATCTACAACATTATTAATAATTTTTGGTACCTTGATATGAAATAACCAGCTTCATGTTTATCATAAAGAGTTCAATAGAAGCATATTTTCCAATAGAACCCTAATAATAATAATGGCTGAAATGACTGTTATTTTACATGAAATGAGGGAGACACATATGGTCTGGAATTCACAGTTTTATCGGGAGGATTAATTCTAAACAAATTCAGAATTTACAATAGATGACATATTCGGTGGAAAAAATCTTCCTACTATAGTGCAAAAAATCCTCCTACTATAGTGCCACAGCCGGGATTCGAATCTCTGACCACCCACACAGCATGACCATGAGTAAGGAGTCCCGAACTCTAACCTATGAGACTGGATCATTCCTTTCAGTATTAGGAGCATGAATAAATGCAGAAATATTTCCTCAATATGAACCTCAATTTACTCCATGTCTCATTGAATTGAATTGTTTAGCCTTGGCGCTGGACCCATCTGGAACACATGGCCGAGATTTGTAGTGCAGCGATATAACTGCTGCACCATCGGAATGCCCATTTCATGTCTGGCAAAATGTGTGACTGTTTTGTTTTCTAAAGGTAATAGTGAAACACTACTTTTCTGGAGGATACGAGTGAATATCTCATTATCCTCGTTTATTTGGTCACTAATCTGCAGGAAGCTCATTCTGAAAGTCAATGACAATGAAAACCTTATACTGACACTGGAAACCAAGCAATATTCAGTTGTATATCAAAGCCCTATATATCATGAAGATTTTCAGAATGAGTTAAAAAAAGATAAAAACACTCAGATTTCATCAATAAAACCCAACAGAAGTAGCCTTTTCAAAACAAAAACATGAGTCTAAGAACATGCAATCACTGAAATGGCTTAAAACATACTTATGCGTTCTCATCTTATAATGTACGGCCATCACAATGAGGATGATAAAAAGCACAGCAGCACAGGCAGCAACGATGATGGATACATACACCATGCTGAAGGTCTGAGAGTTAGCTGAAATGATAAATGTTGACTCATCAGTGTTGAACGTTTGAGGCTATCTGCGTATGAGTTGAGGAATACTCCAACTGGCTAAGCTGAATTATGTCAAATGGTTAAACAAATAAACACTGATGTTAAAAACAAATTAAATACACAAAAAACGGGAAATATAAAATGATTTCATTAAATTATATATATGTGTATATATATATATATATATATATATATATATATAGTAATGTCTTGTTTATCTGTACATAGATGTATGGGTTCTCAACAAAACTGTATGGATTAATGAATGTTATGGATTGTTGAGAAATGCTTTTGCCAACCATTATCGGAAACAAATCAACATCTAATGGTAATTTTATGCATTCAGTTTTATTACTGCCCCACGCCAATATATCTTGCATAGAATATACATGTACATTAATATTTTGTTTAATGAGAAAGAGCCTGTTAAATTGTTTTGCCTAAAAGGAGACATGCTATCTGTACGTTTCTTTAGCTCCCATGTTTGTTTAGAACCGTTGCAGCTGGCTAAGTGCTGTTGAACATCATCCAAACTAACAGTCTTGTTTATACTAGGATATTTGCTTTTTTATGTCCAATTGTCATTCACACATGCTGACATTTAGCAGACCTGCTGTTAACACTATCTGACAAACATTTAGATGTATAGAAAACACGATATGTTTGACTCACATTTGTTATCTAATCCAATATTTATGCTAAATCTTTGCTAACTAAAATCATGTTGCATAGTTTGACATGCTCTCCTTGTGTATGCGCTAATTGGGCATCATTTTCACAGATAAGAAGCCAGATCAAACTGAGAATATTAATTGTTCCAATGGTAAAGATCACCATTTCATCAAACCTTTTTACTGTCATAACATAAACACTGATCTATTTACAATACAAACAAATAGCTGATGATGACATTAGCACTGTGTGGCAGTTGGAATAGATTGCTTTTTATATTGAATTTGTACAAGTACTTGAGAGTGGCATTTCTTCAAAGTATTTGTCATCAGCAATGACAAATGAAGATACTCATAGCTAGATTAATGAATTTAAATGAATGTGTGTAAACAGAAGTATAAATAACAAGATTAGCAGAGTATTTTAACATATATGTGGCTCATTTCTTTTAAATTTCATTTGGACTATGATATGATTAGATTTTTTGGCATGCATATAAATAGATAAATAAGACATGACTGTGTGTGTGTGTGTGTGTGTGTGTGTGTGTGTGTGTGTGTGTGTGTGTGTGTGTGTGTGATGGACGGACATATATATATATATATATATATATATATATAAAATCATAAACACACATGAATAATTTAAAACTTTCTTAGTTATGACAACATTAATCTCAAATACCTTGACACACTCTTCCTGTCTCATCACCTTGTATCAGTAATGTATATCTGGTATTACATTCACTAATACATTGACCTGTACCTGTTAACAGGTAAGCCACACATCTGTAACAACAACACAGTAACATGGCTAGTTGAGTTTCACTAGGATCATGCATTAAAAGTAATCAAGTAAAGTGAAAAATTAAAAAAAAAACTCTCAGACACAGCTAGGATTAGATTTTAACCCTGCAGCTAGAGGTTTGTGGCCAAACATACTAGGAGTTAAGCCATGAAGTTTAAGCAGTATCGTGTGCCAATTGTTATCCTAAGGATTCGATAACCAAACCAATTTAGTGCTCACATGAGGCAGAACATTATTTGGATATAACCAGTACCAAACACTGTAAATAATCATTATAATTCAGCTGTTAATAAATTGATCAGACATGCAATAACTGTTTGGGTTTTTTAAATAGAAAATTGGGTGATTTGGCACAGAATGACCAAAATGGGTTTACTACATATCATGGAATTAAATGGGACTTTGGCCAGATATGCATCTGACTTTATTATAAACAGGTATTTTTTATTTTTTAAACAGTTTTGATGTATGCAGGTTATGCTGTATGTATGTATGTATATATATATATATATATATATATATATATATATGATGGTTGATGTTTTATGGCCACATCTGAGCACATGGTAGGCTAAATGGGCCGAGCGACCTCATAAGGTAATGAAGCAAAGTCAAAGATGAAACACCCTTCAGATATGGTGGTAGTGATCTGTGGTCCAATGTGCTACCAGTTAGACCACAGAGGCACCCTTTTATATATATATATATATATATATATATATATATATATGATCAAATGAAAAATCACAGTCAACACGTGGATTCAAAGTCACTCTTTGTGGTCTGCAGTATAGTACACTGGCAATGGCACTACAAGAGCATTCATGATAAGATCTAAGGCCATAAGGGTTTTACTCAGTTGTACATTGTACTTGTAATAGGGATTTATAAAACACAATATCAATACAATATCAACACAATATCAACCACTGAATAATTAATCGGCAGTGAAGGGTTAGTGGATTCAAACTTGGAACCTTCCATTTTAAATCCACCACTTTGATCGCTGAGCTATCACTTTCTCTGTGTGCGGCTAATATTAGCAGAATTCCAGGAATTAACTGACAGAATTTATACCAAAGGGCCTCATCATTGCCATTGAAATGGAAGAAAATGTCGCTTTCAGAGAGCGTAATAATAAGTGCAGACAACTGAAAAAGGTAGGCACATAATAGGATTACAATATGGTTTCCTCATCAATTTCTGAGCACATAAAAAGGTTTGAGTGTACTGAATATGGTATTTACAGAATGTATTCGAAAATCTACCCTACCTTTTGCAGAACTTTTGATCGAGGCACTGAACACAGTCCTCCAGATTACAGGTAGCTGTAATGTAGATGCATTGATAATGATTTAAAGATGAAATAAAACTAGTGTTCTGGTTGCAAGCTTCATATGTTTATCTATAATCAAAACCAACAAGTTTGTAAACAATTAAGAAATTAATACCTCTGATTTGTGAATCTGCCAATATATATATATTTAAAGGAATTAGGGAAAGGTTTTAATTTTGGTTATATTCATGTCAAATAAAAAGTTATTTCTTGTATTTATCGCTAATAAAAGAAACTGAAACCTGGTTTTCATTTGCTTGATTTCAATCTCATAAGATACTACTATTATCTGTGTGATGTTACTGTAACTTACTGAAAACAAGCAAACCTGATGAGGTGTGATATTTCTTTTTAAACAGTGCATGTTTTATTTACTCTAATATATAGCGATTTTTTATGAAGGAATTTTAAGATTTGTTTCATAAACACTGCTAAATGTCATAATTTTCTGGATGAACACATCATTTACAACTAAACAGCACATTTAATCATTATGCAGCAAGTTAGTGGAAACCCTTATGGAACTATTAGAATTTTTCTATTAAGGATCTGATGATGGAAAGTACACAGAGTTGGTTTCAGCCTTGGACTTCAATGATCCAACTGATCACATTGAATAAACAAGAAACCATATCAACAATCCATAAACAGCTAAAATTACTACAATATACTAAACTTGTAAGTGCGCAATGATTGCAAAAGGGAGTGGTTTTAACCTATTTTGACCATAAATTACATTAAGTCAGTGGAGAAATATTAAAAACTGTTAACTTTAAAGTGTCAGAAGTAAAAAAAAGAGTAGATTAAGTAGTGAGCAAATAATAAATAAATAAATAAAAGTGGATGCCAAATATTTTGGGTTGACTCATAAAATCACTCATAAGATTATAATTTATTAAATATTAATTTGGGATTCTGTACCAAATTTATAATATTTTGTTAAGGAATTGTCCTTTTCATAGAGATAGGCAATCCTCAGCAAATCGGCCAACTGATCAAGAGCTGGCTAGCTTTTTAAGCGCTCTTTCGTAATAACAGTAATCGGGAGGACAGATTTATAGTGGTTTACCCTATTAAAATTCTCTAATAAAAACTAGCTGGTATGCTATTAGATAAAACTCAAATACTATTATCTGTTTTTTACATTATAAAAGCGGATTAGTTAGTTGTGACTGCAAACATAATCAGGAGTGAACTGCATTCTGAGAAAATAAGGGCGGAATCCAGAATAAGATTTATTATTCACTGAAATTAAATAATAGTTTGTTCACTGTCCCTTCACTTCAAATTTGTTAGGAAATGTAAAAAGTATATTCAGGCTTATAATATAAAATATTGAACTCAACTTATTTCTAACTGTGGTCTAATAAATGGGACAGATTATATTGTTCTCTCAGATGAAAAAAACGAAAACATTTGAAATACACACTGCTATTTCATATTATCAAACTCATACTGTAAAGTATAATTTAATTCATTTCTCACGTATTTATGGCAGACATCAGGATATTTTAGAAAGTCGGATCAATGTAAAATATGATAATATATTTTTAATAACCTTATCTACTTTCATCACTGGAAAAAGACTGATATATCCACAGCAGGTGTTTTGTGACCTAGCTGAAAATAGTTCAGCTGGATTCTTGTCACCGGAGTCCAAAGCTAGCCAGTCTCTGATTGCCCAGTATTTCAGGAATCTTCAGAATGAAATGTACCATTACTGGGAAAAACTCTTGAATACATTAGCCCTTATTTTTTATCTTTAAATTTTTTTTACCGTATGTTTTGAAAAATGTTAAAAACAATACAATGAAAGACTAAAAATACGTTATATATTTATAAACCCACCATCAAGACAGTGTTTACTGCCTGTCTGACGCTGAAAGCCTCTCTC
This sequence comes from Paralvinella palmiformis, assembly GCA_025642065.1. Classification (NCBI taxonomy): domain Eukaryota; kingdom Metazoa; phylum Annelida; class Polychaeta; order Terebellida; family Alvinellidae; genus Paralvinella; species Paralvinella palmiformis. Next base: position 196,883 of record JAODUP010000320.1, read on the forward strand.
ACACCAACACTGTCCATGATCACAGTAGCTGTTCCATCCACAATCAGTATCCCCTCTGCATATCTGTTCATCAGCTAACATACCACCCCCTGTGTAACAGTAGTAATGACAAATTATAATTTTATTACGTAAAATCACATTAAAAAGATTGTGGTCTTTAAGATTAATTCTGCCTTTACAAATTAAAAATTGTCAGAAATAGAAGAAAAATAAACTTAGCATGCAACAAATCTTTACTAACCTGTGCCCAGATAAGAACACACAAGGAATATGATCAAGGAACTTCTCATATCTTTGGAGGTCAATCATCAATATTGCTCAACTGAAATATACACAACAGATTTAATCAAAACAAAATTACACAACAACATATCACCATGGGTGCACACTAGAGCCCTGCATGGGTTGGGTTAACCCAACCTGGACCCGTGGGTCGGGTTGAACTTGTCTTGTGGACTTGTCTTGTGGGTTGGGTTGTGTATGGGTTGTTTGAAAAAATATGGGTTTTATTTATTTTAAATACAAAATATATGCTCAGCCACCTCCTGTTATTCAGCCATCGCCAATGCTTATGCAATACCATACATACCATAACATCCCAAACGAATCCCATACATTGCCATATAAATACCATCCGCTATTACCACCACACACTGAGAGTGAAATGTTTCTGATAATCTGTGAATTGATTGTGAAGGTCATTAGGTGGCGATCATGATCATAGTGCCATCAAGCAACACATATCTTGTTATATAAGATATGAGAAAAACTAAGTCAGTCACACTGCCTTCTTTTATTGCTGATACATGCTGCGGGACATTTGTTACTAGTGGATATTAGTAGATATTGTGTTTTATTGAAGACATTTATTGTATTCTGACTAATTGGAGGTACTCTTAAGTTTTGAATAGATCTGATTTTAATTCAACTATTGCTAGTGATAATCATGGCTGCTGCCAAACTTATGGCTATCTCAGTTACATCAAGTTTGAAGTCTGGAGAATATAAAATTAGGTTTTGTAGTAAGGGAAAGTCTGATGTTTAGACAGAATTTAGACTTGTCGTAGATCGTAATGGCGTTGAACTGTACTTAATAATAGGAATTTTGTATGTTTTGTGTTCGGACTCCATTTTTTTAGGGTTGGGTCAGGTATGGGTTATAGTCTTGTGGGTTGGGTTGGGCACGGGTTACAGTCTTGTGGGTTAGGTTGAGCACGGGTTCAATATCATTTAATGTATGGGTTCAGGCTGATATTTGTGGGGTTGGGTTGGGTGTGGGTTGAGTAGTTGCAGGTTGGGTTGGGTTTGGGTTCAGCTTTCCAACCTGTATTTATGCTTTGAGATTCTCGGTTCTGGTGCTTTCCCACAGATAACCAAGACAGACTATTAAACATAATATTATCCAGGGTTAAGAGCTCCTGCTGTGCAAAGAATTCCTAGATAACACACACACACACAGACACATCCTTCTACAGAAGACAATCCAGACAGTGGTGGCCAGTTTGTGAAGTTACAGGCACACAGCCATAGATTAGTTCAGTGTATCTCTGGCACATAGGACACACACACAATTTTCATAATTATTTTTCAGGTGCCAGCCACTTTTGTAATTACTCTTATTCAACACATATACTTTTTGTCTCAGTACAACTTAATTTCATTTCTTTATAGCCATTTTTTCAGATGTTTAGTAGTAGAAATCTGTATGTGTTCATTGATTATAAAACGGATTTAATTTGAGTCTACATTTCTGGTGACATTACAAATAAAAGAATGTCAAGTGTCTTCGTTCATACACATAATGAATATATCAACTATAAATATGCAGTGGATTCACCTGAACCATGGAGTAAAACTATCAAACAATTGATCTAAAGTAATTTAAACAACAACAAGACGACCACCAGCGGTTTCTCTGATCAGAAATCTACTTGTTATCATTTGGCTAAGAGCCAGCACAGGAAAACTAATTCTAATTATGTGACAGTTACTATATGCAGTGATTGCTGTATTGCTGTGTGAGGATAGTGGCCGAGTTACCATTTAATGATTTTAATCCCCAAGTGGTGCAAAATAATACTTCTGGAGAGTACAAGTCCTTGGAGCCCTGGCAAAGCCCAGAGAGAGATAATATAACCAGTCAGAATCAATCGTGTTACAATGTGTATTTCTTATATATTTTGCTAAATTTAAAGGTGAAAAACTACTGTTAATTATTGTGGGAACATTCTAAAAAACTTAAAAAGGATAGGCTTATGGGCATATTTGAGCACTGCTTAGAAACTTGTACTGCATGTCCATTGGATCATCATGACCAGCCCACATTTTTGTCAAAATTTAAAAACAAACTGCCTGTAATAAATATGGTTAGAAAATGGTATTTACGTTTTTAATTATATCATACTTGTTGAAATGTGGATAACAGCAAACCTGTTTTACCAGCTCAATGGCAATCACTGGTTCGATCCACTCCTAAACATAATCTAATCGTCACATCTCTTAAACATCAGAAACAAAAGACTGAAATGCAAAAATATTTTATAATAACAGTAACCCTGGAAATATATGTGGGCACATCAAAGGAAAAAAAACACATTGACAATACAACCAAAAACCATCAACATTTAACAAAACTCCAGACATGGAATATATGAAATAAATCATTTGATATGCATACTGATACCTTACACAGGAATTCCTATTGTTACAATGCACCAGAATAATATTTATGGAATGACAAAATATTGGAAGAACCAATGGAGCTTCTCCATTCGTTTAGATCTTGCTTGTGTACCACGTTATTGGACTGTCACAGCGTTTAAACCGGGATTACTTGAGCTTGAAATGTCACAGGTTTTTCTGTTAGAAAAGCTAACTGAATCCAGTGACTGGGTAAATATAGGATCCCTTGCCAAAATGTCCTGGACAGTCACCTAGTAGCATGTGATTAAATAGGCTGAATGATCATTAAGACTGGAAATTCCCTGTAATAATCTGCCAATTATTCATAATTAATAAACTTTCTTACCTACTGACTATTGTTTTTTGACAGAACTTTATTAAAGCTATTAGAAAATGTACAGTTTTAATTTCTTTTATAGTAACAAGTGAGTGAGAATTGTAAACAAAGACAGGAAAATAATATAATCGGAAAATTATCTTTTTAAAATAATTTTTTTAGACTAAAGTATCTCCATGATCTAGACACTTATAATTAAGTAGTGGCTAAAGCCACACATAATTAAATCAAGCAGTACACTCCAGGTGTAATTGGGTTCCATCTGATAATGAAAAATAATAAATATTTACCTATATGTTTCATACTAGATACTCAGCTTTATATGATGTTTTGAATATTTCATCAGCCAATTTCTGGGCACCTCCATGGTCTAGTTGGCTACAAAGTGCATTGGACCACAGATCACTATCACCTGAGTTCAAATCTTGATGTGGGCATATCTGAAGGGGTGTTTCATCTTTGACTTTGCTTCATTACCTTTAGCCTACCATGTGCACAAAAGTGGCCATAAAACATCAATCACACTAGATACTCAGGATTATATGATGTTTTGAATATTTCATCAGCCGATTTCCCCAGATATCACGAAAATAGTGCTTCTCCAACCTAACAGCTGGAAAACTACATTAACTGGCAACTCCACCTATAACCCAGTAAACATTGTGATACCAGGCTGGTAATGCTCCACTAATACCTAAATTAAAGGCCCAATACTATTTCTCGGCATTGGGCCAATAATATTTTGCACAGTGGTGTATACTACTGCCACAACATATACCTATAGTAACAGGCTGTTACTGTTATGTACTGGTTTGGTATATCTACAACATCACTGGTCCAGTACAGTTTTTCAGTATCAGTCCAATAACATCCTATTACTGGGTCAATAATATTACTAATGCATTTGATATCATTTCAGTACCTGTGCAATAATGCTTATTTTCTTTACTAACACAATTATTAACAAATATTATATTAAAGCCTTATTTTTTAAATATATATATATATATATATATATATATATATACAGTGCACCCTCAATATAATGCCAACTTGGGGATTTGATAAAAGTTGGCATTATAAAGGGGTGACATTATATGGGGGTGGTGCATGGGGAAATAATCCGCCAAAATAAGGGGGGGTATTCCACCACAGCATTTAAATGCCTGTTGTTGTCCTTATATTTATGATTGCGTCATCAAAATTGTGTTTAGATTCACTTACATATTATAATATTCAAATAAGTTGGTTTATTTACCTCAAATATTTCTATTGTATCAGATAAGGTGTTAGCATAGTAAAAGTCCATTGTGCAGTGACATCAGATAAACCCACGCGTAAAATGCCTTTGTTTTGGCAATAAATGGGGGGAAATTATTGCTTTCAGGACTAAAATGATGTAACGGTATCCGAGGGAGTGGGGGCAGTTTATGGGGGGGAATTAGGATGGTAGGAAATCCGTTCCGAAGAAAATGTTGGCGATAGGTGGGGTTGGCAATATATAGGGGTAGCAATAAGTGAGGGAGCACTGTATATATATATATATATATATATATATAATGAACAACTTTGTGTGTATATACATGTTGTTATGTTTGTTTGTATATGTGTTTCCAAAACTATATAATTTTTTTTAAATTTTATTCAAAGTTAGTATTTATTATACTAATTATAGACACATTAGTAGAATATAAAATTTATTTTATTTTATGTCAAAATACATCTTTTAGCTTATGGATCATAATAGGTTGTAATAAATCTACATGTCATAATATTTTAATACGTCATATATATTATAGTATTATATATTTTATACTTTATAGCATGAACATGCTGTAGATTGGTACCCTATTGTTTACTGGGACGGAGTTGTATTAACTGTACCTTATATGTTACATTTACTCAATTGTATACATTGGGTATATATTTCATCGACTGCTAGACCTAGAACACCTACTATCTGAAATGTGTAATTAGGTTAGAGTGAAGTCATTTTCTTAATCTAGATTTTTGTCTGTAATTAAGGTAGTTTGTGTACGCGGGGCTTCAAATTGGCGCACACCCACACGTCCGTAGCACGTTCAAATGGATAAGGGCGTGTAAGGTTTTTAGATTAGACGCCCATCGGGTGTGTAAACTTTCATATTGTTTTGTAACATTTATTCGTATTTGATATTATATTACATTGATATTTGACAGACCAGTCCCTCTGTCACTATCAGGTTGTTTGGTGCATTTTGATCAATAATATAATGTAATTCATCCTCATCATACTTCGTATAATTGCTACTTTGCACCATTCATATTGCATATGCATTGGTATGATGTTTTGTAGGAAATTGTTGCGGTAGGCGTTTTTACAATTGATGAACTACTAGGGTTTAATGTACGTGTGGCGAACCGTAACTTCTGATGGGAGCATGTGTTATTTTATTTGTGCGCTAGATGCTCAACACACTAACCGCAGCTGATTATTTATGTGAAAATAAGTCTCCCCGTGTCATGTTACACGTGGAAAGAGCCTCTTTTAATTGCCAGGTGAATCCCTTTAGTAGGTGATTGATTGATGTTTTAAAGCCACTTTTGTGCACATGGTATGCTAAATGGGCCAAGAGACCTCCAATTCCAAAGGTAGTGAAGCAAAGTAAAAAATGAAACACCCTTCATATATGACCATGCCAAGAACTGAACTGAGATGGTAGTGATCTGTGGTCCAACACACTACTAACTACATCACAGAGGCAACCATCCCGTTGACAGGACAATGGTTATTAATACTGTCCAAATCATGAACATATTCGCATTCCGGATTCAACGCGACCAGTTTGAATTCTATTGTGATTATGGTGGAAGTGAATGTGGAGAGCAAACTAGAAAGTGGCCATGGGGAAATGGGTCCAGGGCAACACCTGTGGCCATATCTGTTGACGATGTTTCAATTCTTGTCGAGGAAGGGCCTGAGGTTCAAGCGGCACCTGACTGTAATGCAGGAGGCAACACCAAATGACCAGGCATTCTACCATTTGGATGAAGATGACGACTTCTTTGTTAAAAAGCGTGACAATTCAACAACTCTAGCACAGCTTGATGAGTATCTGCTGAGTCAATCTACAGCGACCATGACAGTCGCGCATGATCACTCAACAAGCAGCTGTTCTTTGAAACAAACACTGACAGCATATCTTCACCCCAATGAGGGCTCGCATTAGCGACACCAACTTTTGCAGAAGTTGAATAAGGGCTTTGTTCAGTGAACTCAAGGTGGCAGCACATGTGCATGTCTCTGAATTTTCTTATCTGTTGTATATATTTGATTATTAGTTTTTGTGTTAAAATAAATTTTATCTTCTACTTCTAATTTTACTTCAATACTTTTAGAAAATAGTTTTACTTTTTACTGAATTATATTTTTTCAAGTTTACTTTTACTCAAGTAGTTTTGAAGAGGATTGCTTCTACTTCTACTCATGTACAAAATAAAAGTAATTCAGTCAACCCTGTCCATAGTTTACAATTATTATTCATACATGGCTAGTCAAATTTCTGAAACACTTAAACCCAGTATAAGATATAGACCTACATTAAACACATTGAATTTATACAACATCGCTCATTTTGATAGAATATCAAACTACTATTTATTTGTCGGAGGTGGCTGACAACACTAAATAGCACTGCCATCTCCACTTAATTAATTAAGGGGTGCGCCTCCATGGTCTAACTGGTAGCATGGTTGGCCACAGATCTATAGCACCTGGGCTCAAACCCAGACTGGGCTATGTCAGAATGATGTTTCACAGGGTTCATACACTTCCACACTTATGGTTTTCCAGGAGTTTCCAGAACATTTGTTTATCTACTTTTCCAGGACCCAATCACTATTTTCCAGGAGTATTTTGACATTTGATTAATGGATCAGATATTTGGTGCCATTTTTATATATGAATGTAAGCCAATAAGTATATGCAGAGATCCACAAATATCTAGGATCTCATTTTACATCAATGATCCAGTATAATGTATGTGCACCACAAATCTTATTATAACAGAAACCATGAATATTAAACTTATTCATTTTCGCTTTTTTTAAATGTGCTCAGTGGAAAGAATATTCCTTTTAATGAAGTGTAAAAAATTAACAATTTATACACATTAATTAATCTTTTAATGATTGAACATTTTCTTCAAGTTTAATTTTTACCCACAAGAAAGAGGTAAAACACTATGTGGCTATAACTATAGTATAGCCAAGAACATTTTGTGTATGTATGGTAGCACATCATACGCCATGTCATTTGTTTTTATTCAAGCATTTCGACAACTTATTGACTAGGCCGAGCTTGTTGAGGATTTAGGAAATTGACCGCACAAAAAAAATAATGTGACCGTACATCACCTCGTAAATATTGTCATATTACGCAGATTTAATTGTATGTGCATGATCATGATGATACTGATACAATAAGTATAGGCATAGCATCACATCAGGAATATGAAATCAGATGTCACAGATTAATGCTGGCAGTGACAGTCCTTATTTCCTGCTCGCACCTCTTACAACCTCTTTTGTAACCGCCAACACTATCCCCGTATTTTCCATACATGATGTCACTCAGCACACAAAATCAGATAATGAACAACATCATGTTTAGAATGCCTGTGCAGTATAATCACTTGTTTTGACAGCTATGCATGCTACTTGTGTGATCAAAGCTCCATGCTTGATAAGCCAGACTTTTCAAAATGTTTAGGGTAAATTCCTTTTTAAGGGTTTTTTCCAGGGGTCTATTGAAAACAAGGACTATTCCAGGAGTGGCATTAAAATCAAGTATGTTACAGGAATTCCAGGATGCGTGCGAACCCTGGTTTCATATTTCACTTCGCCTCATTACCTTTGGGGGTTGTTCGAGCCATTTAGCTTAACGTAAAACAGCAACCTTTACATTTATTTTACTTAATTAATTAAAAGGGGTGAAACTTTTAAAGATCCCTCTGTGGGGTGAGTGATGGGCCAGGGAACCGGAAGAGTCACTCAATTTTGAGTCAATAAAAGGGACAACATCATTATCATGATTATGATCATAAATAAGTGTTAACACTTTCGTGTATTAACTTTGTGTTTATGATCATAGACGGGGTCTAGATCATGGAATGAACACAAACAAAAAGTCAATTTATATATGTAGAGCTACGTACACAGCGTAAACGTTCAACTTAATTCCAAAACTCTTAAGTAAAACAAATCACGAAACACTTATACTAGTTATACTCTACTCAATACTGGCAATAACCCTGAAACAAAGATTAAAGTTAGATATCTGGAAGGGACTACAGAAACTAGGCAAATATATGATTACACAAAGATAAGTATTACCGTTGTCACACCTTTAAAGTTTAAGATAAACGTTATAACATCACGGTCCTATCAAACTTTGTCAAGTTACTTGAGAAAATGAATTGTCCCCAGAACTATTTTCATCCGGGGGTTCTCTTTGGCTGTCTCGTTTATTGAGCGTACCCACACTATTCTCTACCCTAGTATTTAATAATCTAAATGCTGATTTTAAGGCGGAAACCTTTTACTGTGGTGCTTTTGTCATAAGCAGCTGGTCAAATTATGTTTGAATATAAATATGAACAATATAAACTTGCAGCTTAAAACGAAAAAAACTTTATAATAAATCGATATTACGATCATAAAGCTGTAACCGTTCATTAATTAATTATACGTAAAAGCTATTATTTGTAAATGTGAACACAACCATTAGCTGACTTAAGGAATGGATGAAATCACATATTATCAAAACGGTTGTATATCTAGAAAGTCTATAGCTATTCATGCGAAAGAAAAACACTGGAAAACTGGTTTTGTTCCTAAAAGGACAACTCACCGTCTCACGTCAACTGGGCAGTGTCATGGACATGGTCTGTGTGTTGTCTGTAAGTGCTAATATGTCAGTTTTTGGCACACACAGTGAGACAGAGAATACTTTTAATTTTTCTTTGAAGCACAATATTGTTAATTCGTCGTAGAGTAGAAGAACGCAATCTATTATAAATATCGGCATGTTTGGGCCGTTAAAAATCCCTCCCGCTGACAACATTACTTCCGCTTCTTAGTTGGCAGCCATTTCTGCGAAATTATTTCTTCGTTTGTCCTTAGATACCCCTTTATATGTCGGATCGCGGGTTCTCCGATACAGGTAAACGATATAATAACATTAATGATACGATAACATTAAAAGCGTGTACTATTTTGTGTACTTTCGACGTTGTCGAATGGAGGAAACTCTATCGTTCGTTTGAACATGACGCATTCGCCGATTCGGTCCCTCCCTCAGAATCTTTGCCTTTGGAATACTTTTCTTATTATGAACGATTGGATTGCTGAAACTGATCATATAAACTACCATTAGACTTCGTCTCGGTGGTTCAAACAAAGGTTCCTACCTTTGCTTTTTCTAGTGGCAGAATTTTAAGTAGCGAGTGTCCCAATGAGAATAGGCGCCGATTCGAACCAGGTTGTCTTCGAGTTCGATGTAACTAGTCAGACACTGAGTAGTGAGTGAGTAAGAGACAAGTCATCTGTTCGTGACTAATCAATAATTCCAGTAATAACAGATCTTAAATAATACATTCCTTTTTGTTGTTTATAGAAGTAGATTTAGCTACATTATGGTTCAAGACGTGAGAATAATAAGTTGTCTGTAAAAGGTATGTTATTGTAACTATCACTATCACCGGAGACTATGTCAGTATGTGTAGTATGTCTATGTAGTATGTAGATCTAGGGATTCTAGAATCTACATTGTAGAATTATTTCCAGAAGTGAAATGTTTATTGTTCGTGAAATTAAAACAACAGGAAAATTAATTACCTGTTTCATATTTATTATCATAACACACAAGACAAATGATGTTTACTTCAGCTTGTGTGGATTTTGGAAGTGTTTCTCAGTAGTGATCCAGATATACAATCTCAGCATTATTTTGCTTACAAATTGAATCCTTTCTGTGGGTCTCCAGAATAGTATCAAATATAGGAGGGGATATTCTAACTGTTTTGTATTCATTTTTATCTGATATTTGTGCATGTATTGCCACTTGGTAAACCATGAGTACAATAGGCATTATATATGGGTTTATTTACCTCAGTGAGTCATTGATTTCAAACATGTGGCATATAGTTGAAAAAAGAAACAAAGAAGCAACTACATGTTTGTGTAAGATTCTGACATAAATGTTGTATTTACTTCAGATGCTCTTCTGAGTTCTTGTGTGTGGTGACCACTTAAAACGGTTTTGTGATAAAGACGATTTCACAGAATTCATGCAGGATGCCAATCAGAAGGACATTGAAAAATGTGGTGAAAAACTATTCCGATGCCCAAATCAAGGTTCGGGAGGCCACCTCCAATGATCCTTGGGGCCCATCTAGTACGCTTATGTCAGAGATTGCTGATCTGACTTACAATGTGGTGGCTTTCACTGAAATTATGCAGATGGTGTGGAAACGATTGAACGACCATGGGAAAAATTGGCGCCATGTCTATAAGGCACTTGTTCTCTTGGACTACTTGATAAAAACAGGAAGCGAAAAGGTAGCACAGCAGTGTAAGGAGAACATTTTCACAATTCAGACACTGAAGGACTTCCAGTATGTTGAGGATGGTAAAGACCATGGCATGAATGTTCGTGAACGTGCCAAGCAACTAGTTAGTCTGCTTAAGGATGACGAACGACTGAAAAATGAACGAGCAAAAGCATTGAAAGCTAAAGAGAGGTTTGCACAAAATGCCATGGGTGTTGGTTCTGGCACCACGGTGAGTAACAGAAGAGTAAGTACTCCCTTTCCACTTTTTTTATTGTTAGAGATGGCCTAATTTTAGGTTTTAATGTTTATTCTGTAGGCTGTTTAGGATTTATTTTGATAAAGTAGTAGTAGTAGCAGCAGCAGCTCCAAGTTTGGCACTTAGCCAATGTTAGTGTTACATTTTCAAGCTAACTATGTAGTAGATACTTCAGTTAGACAGAAAATGACATGAGCCACACTAGCCTTTTGATATGGCTACTTGGATATTGTGAATCAATTAACCTTTTACTGTCTCATCACTATTAGTATTAATGATTGTTTATATGTATATATGTAAAGTGGTTTCTCCAAGTGGTCAATATAGGACACTGAATGGTCTAAATTGTGCGGATGTGTCGTTAAACAACATTCATCCAAGTGGTCAATAAAAGTAATATTTCGATGTCGATTTCCCGTTTTAAATCTATTTATTTGCTGGCATTGTTTTTGTTTTTTTGAAAGCTTAAATGGCAAACATGGAAAAAGTATTAAATGTAGGCCTAGTATAAGTAAAATATATTGAAATGTAACTGACGGCGCTGTTAAAATAATTCCAACTCGAGAACTTTCTTCGCCTTTGAAATGGCTCCTGAGTAACATGAAAACACTGAAGTCTGCTCTCTGGTAGATATTCCAGCGTAAGCATGTACACAGATCTAGGTATTTAAGTGAGAAGCGTTGCTTCGCCTGTGGGTCACTGTGACAATTACAGATTTGTTAGTTCTATAAAAGGAGTAAAATTACAATAAATTCACAAATATTCCACTGGGAAGTTTGTGACGGAGTTCCCTATTATAAGCTCAAAACAGTGTTACTTGGGTTCGTCGGAAGTTTTATCCGATCACCTAATTTTTCTAAGAATTATCAGCTCGGCCATGTCTTATACTTATAGGTGTAATTGGCACTGAAGCTGACTAAAACACTCATCCATTCACTCATCTGTTGAAACAATTATGAGAAAGCCTGGTTTAGTTACGGGATAACTTTATTCATGGTGGACATCTTTTTTCGCTGATACAGGCCCAGTTCATTTCAACTGTACAAACTGGACTTCTGCCTCTAGAAGGTGGTGACCACAATCGCTTAGTACTTGTATTAAACACACGGCCTCGGTTGCACTTCAAGCTAAAAGCTGCTCGTAACTAGCTGCTTTGGGTCCTGTAGGTTGTGTCGATTTGATTTAAATGCCACCATATTCTCAATTCATTTCAACGAGCTCTTGGCAGTGATCATTGAACAGCTTTTGGATACAAATTGTCTGTGCCATCGTTATAAACTAAATATTAGGAGGTGATCACTTCAGACGATTAGAAAAATACATTATTTACCCGTTTTAAATAAGCATACATTGTGAGCCTGGGAAGAAGTTAGAAATGAGTCATCTCATTCTGGTACAAGGAAAGTTCTTGGTTGGTACGTCATGACTACATTTTATTTTATTCGTCGTTTTACAATTTGTACCTACTAAACTTAGGTGGGGGTAGTTCAGCCAGTCTTTCACCAGCGCCATCGGAGGATCGTATTTAATTTCTGCTCTGTTTGGTTCTGTTTGTAACTAATGGGGTCTTCAAGTTATGTCCCGAAAAGGAAGACTGTCTAGATAACATGATAAGCTAGACATGGGATAGACGCATTCATTTTTAACAGAATTTCACTCTAAAAAGATTTCCTTAAAGGAATAGTGAAAAAGAACATCATTTCAGGGTTACACAGTGTGATTTCTTTTATTGTGTTCCATCGAATTGAACCACAAGTAGACCATGATAAACTTTCATAATTATTATTCACAACGTCTGCATGTTCATTACTTAATGTGTCATATTTGTGTGGTTAGCCAGTATTGCATGACGTCACCTGGAGGTAGTGGGTCTGATCAGTTTGTTTACACTTGTCAAGGTTGGGTAAGCTTTGACCAGTTCATAAATGGTCCCATATTATAGCTAGTGGTAACACTGTAGGTTGATATCAAACTGATCTATGGTGAAATTCACTTTGAAGACTACCCTACCCATGTGAGTGATAATTGGCTCTCTCTCTCTCTCTCTCTGTGTGTCCTATTATAACAGAGCATGAAATAATAAACTCAGAATCACTATCAGCCTATAGGTCTGGCATACTTTTAATCCTGATTAAATCTTTTGGCCTCCACAAATTTCTATCAATCAGCTGACTTCATTGCCAGTATTTTAATTAAAGCTTTCTATTTTTGGCAAAATGTAAAAATATTGGCTTGAGTAATCAGTCAGTGTTTTGGTGCCAGTTCACTTAGTGTACACAATGAAAGGGGTCACCTTTTTATCCCCTCCACTACTTCTTTGTCTTCAGACATTCTCTCCTCATTTAAATCCCAACCTTCACTGTCATCAACTGTCCTGGAGGTGATCCTAGCTAGCTGTTGTCACAGAACACTAGCACTGGAAGACCCATCACCTGGTCAAGATTGTGTCTATCCTAACGTATCATAATTATATGGCTTTTGTGGCATCAAACTGTCCACAATCAAGTGACTGACATTCACAATCATTTGTTTTTACGTTACTGATGTCACATCCACCAGTCATCAGTGGTATGTCATTGTCAATGAAAACAGCTCCATTTCGTGGTACTAAGCTTGTGGCTTACTAAGATGTAAAAACCTAGTTAATTTGCATTAAAAGACCACCAATAAATGATGTGTAGACTATTTTATCTGTAGAATTAGGCCAAACTTATATTTGCCCACTGGGGTGGCTTGTACAGTTAGTTATTATTCACTGCCAGATACGTGTTTATTTCCTACCGTGGTATAGCAATGGCATATAACATACTCCAATGTGCATGTTCAAGGCTAGCAGGTGTGCTTGTGGTTGAAATGACGTGTTCTTGTAAATAATGCCATTTTCTTTTAATCCTTTTTCCAACCATTTGCTACTGTTTGAATAAATTTATTTGTAGACTTGTTCCCAGGATTTTCAAATCATTATTAGGAATATGAGTGGGCCAGATTTCGTTCAGATTTGATTTTCTCCAGTAATACTGTGAAGATTTAAAAAAAATTGGATCATAGATGTGTATAAATATAATTAAGTATGATGGTTATTTATAGAATAAAAAAAACCCCACAAATACTTGACGAAACAGAAGAATAGTGGATGATAATATCAAGTAGATTGGTGTAATGAGAATTTGTTTTGTGTGCAGAAACGATTATAAGCAACAAAATATTGTTCGTTAAATTGTTAATTATATGGGAGGGAACTGGCAGCTTCTATTGATCTAAAAGAGGAATTGTTATCTTTAGTACTCAGAAGTATTGTAATCATACTGATGGTAAAATGTTCTGAAGTTTTGCTTTAACCTGTGCTGGGGAGGTTCAAAGCCTGGTTATATTCATGCAGGATGCATTCCAGATGGACGAGTTTGATCTATAACAGATCCATCCGTACGTATTGTATTTTTCTTTCTTTAAATTACCGCTCAACAAAAGAATAGCCGTGCTGAATATCTTGACAGCAGATCAGTATTAACTGGTAATCAAACATTTAATGGTTATCATCTGACATATAAAGAAAATAGATCGCGTTTTTACAGTGAGTGAGTTTAAATCTTTGAAAGTAATTTTAATTTGTGTAAAGGAAATGTAGGCAGCACTTTCCTTTACGCTGCACAGCTATCAGCACGTAGAAATTCTGAACAGATTTGTGCTGTTGAGGTTTTGTGGTGGCTGTCTGGTAATTTGTTAAACTAGGTTGTTCCGTGGGTTCTGCCACAAATTAGTCCGGGCCTATTCTTTATGTGGGATTTTTCTATCTGGTGGTTTTGTATTAGCGATCTGCTGTTAGAACACGTTGGTCTAATTTGGGTGGAAACGAATGGGGTATTTTGGCTGACGCTTTGTTGGGGCTGGTTTATTGTTCGGATGCTAAGACAACTCGCTCGTCATGCTGGTTGTGTTAATAACTTGAGTAAGATTTCGCTTCACCTGTTGTACTGAGAGAACGCTGGGTCAGTTACCGGGTTAGTGTCTGTTGCTGAGGCAGATTTGCAAATATTGACAGCTAACTCCTGAAAATGGCAAGCCCCATCGGACAAAACCCCAATTACATTATTTATGATCATGAAGGAAACGCAAACTGTGTATTTTGAAACAATTTAAACATTAATTACAATTATGCTTGCATATTTTATTTTTTATTGAAAAAGAAAATGGAAATATATTGTAACTAATGTGTCACTAATAAGTTCTTTTGCCAGAAAGGGAGTCATTATCCAGTCATCATCCTCATATAGAAGGGTTGCCTCCGTGGTCTAGTTGGTAGCACGTTGGACCCCAGATGACTACCACCTGAGTTCGAATATCGGCGTGGGCATATCTGAAGGATATTTCATCTTTGACTTCGCTTCATTACCTTTGGAGGTCGCTCGGCCCATTTAGCCTATCATGTGCACAAAAGTGGTCGTAAAACATCAATCATCGTCATCATCTAGATGAGAAATAATCACAAGAAATATAACCAGCTTATAACGGGGCCAATACTGTTAAAGAACGTTTTGGTGGAGATGGAAACTATTTATTTGTTTATATGAATTAGTTGGTAACTGGTCGGTCTGCATCAGTTTTTAGTTTGTTGCTGGCCAAATCTAGCAGTTAACACAGACACTTCGACGCCATCGTTGTTAACCAACATCGGCTGACGATGGGTAGCCACTGCGGACAACAACACACTTTCCATTCATAGAGCGTCTGCGTATTATTCGGTGACAACCAATCCTTATGATGTGTCATCATTTGATTGTCAGCCAGTGCCATTATCGTGTTATTTAGTGTCGAGCCGATGCCAACCATCTGGACGCATTAACCTCCGCCTGTATGACGGAAGAAGTGGTTACGGCCGCCCCAGACGTGCCCCCGTTAATATGGAGGTAATATTGGACGTTCTGTGTCGTACGGTAGGAGATGGAGCGATTTATCGCGCTTCGCCGCAATTACCGTCTAGTCATTTGAGGTGTGAGACGAAGATCTCAAACGGCGCGATATGCCGTCTGTTGTCACCCGTTTATCTGTCGCGGATGGCGCGTATATATGGCTTAAATCTGTTGCTACGGCAGTGTCTGTCAGTCATGGCGCTTCTCCTCTAAGTACATTAGGTTAGACTTAATATCCAGAGGTTGCGTAGTTTTATAGTGAGTGGAAAGCCTGTCTCTAAATAAAACCACATTACCAGACGGAAGTGTTTACTGCTGTGTGGTATAACCGTGCGAAGCACACATGGTATTGGCAATCGGATAGTGAGATGACATCTGGCCACAGACAGAGCTTAAAAATTGTTATCGTCCTGTTTAAATTTCTCCACCGATTTGGGCCTCATTGTGTTCGCCCTCATTTCCTTCCTGGCCTGTTTATCTTCATTTCTGAGTGTGTTAATAATTAATAATACCTGTGTGTTGTCTGCGATCAGTGTGGTCGGAGAGCCGACGTTGTACTGTGTTCGAGTCTGTGTCACAGGGTAGAAGATGTTTTATGACGCCACTCAGTACTGAGGTCTGCTAATTAAATAACCTACTCGCTGATCAACGCTGGCTATATAACCTACTGTGACTGGATCGTGTAATGTCTGAACGAGCTAATGGGAAAACATAGAGCTCTGTATGTGTGGTCATGTGTTTGTATATATATATATATATATATATATATATATATATATATATATATATATATAGCTTGATAGCGTTTCGATTTTGCCGGAGTGGTGAAACTGATGGTTTGAAAATATTCTCTTGCAAAAGTCATGTTTTATCCCCACTCTATCAGTCTTAGTTTGTTCTAAAAATGCACAAAACCCAAATTTCCTCCCCACATCCCCAGGTACATGAGCCCAAGTTCACTCTACAACCTCTCTTTCCTGCTTTTCGGGGGTTCCCCCCAAAGACCACACTTATGCCTGATATATATATATATATATATATATATATATATACACACACTCTCACACACACACACAGGGAGGGAAAAGGAGAGAGGGTGATAAAAATATTAATTGAAGACTTATTTACAACTCTTCAAATTATCTTGTTGATCCGTTACATTCGAACAACCAACTGTCTTAATTCCCAGACTAGGTTCTGGTATTCCCGACTTGGAGAGTATTGTTTTGGAATGAAAATGAATTCATTTCGAAGAGTTTTGTTTCGAGATGAATGTTTGGTTGTTTTACGGCAATGTGGCTTGTTGTAAGACCAGTTAAAGAATTCTTTAAGCTTGTTTATTAGTTGGATTGTATCAGTAAAATATACTAAGTACTGTACAATAAGTGGGAAGTAAAATATAAAGGAGGAAACATGATAAAATAGATGGTAGTTGTAATAATAATAATGTTAACAAAATATATACATATAAAAGATATTATTGTTGATTAAAATCAATCAACACTGGAAACTGACAAAATATTATTTTTCAGTTAATTATTTAGTTTTTATCGTGTATACAGAGCTCAGTGTTATGTGACAGGACATGGTTGTGTGTGTGTGGTGTTAGCTGATAGGCAAATGTCAGTTAAAAGTGTGGCTAGATGTTTTTGGTGTGTGTGTGTGTGTCACATCTGGCTAAATGTTTTTATTAAGTAACTTGATATATTTGGCCAGGCTACAATAACTATTATATCTCTACACATCTACATCCTAATTGCTTTAATAACGTGATGAAATATTTAATTAGTTTCGTGTTTGTGTGTGTGTGTGTGTGTGTGTGTGTGAGTGAGAGAGAGGGAGAGGGGCACACATTGTTAGACGTTTGTTATCAGGTAGGTAACCTGAATTACAAAGTCTGACTTAAATGTATAGCCTTGTACAGACACACACATACCATATATACAAGTTGCACTTATGCTGTTGGCATTCCAATGGTGCAGTGGTTTTAATACTGCACTGCAAACCTCCATGTTTTGATTTCGAATTTGGCTTAAACCTGTGCTCAAACCAGCACCGGGGCCAAATAACTTAACTCAGTTCAGTTTATATCTATGCTTCTTATGTAGTCAGTAGAAACTTCGTTGTTTGACCAGTAACCCCTTCCTCACTCACCACGATAACTTGTTCACACATTTAACGTGCAGTGGATTTGATTGCTGTGATTGGCTGAATCGCCAAACAAAGTATCTGCACAGAAAAAAATGAGGTATCATTGAAATATTGTTTGAAATGTTGAACTGCACATGCATGCGTGCCCACACAAACAGAGAAAGAGATAATTAGTTTGGTACCTAACTTTTATTAGAATCACATCGTTTTGTTATGTTCGTAATGTCAGACATATGACAACAACGTCTACTAGTAATAGATTTACTAATTCCTTCTCTTATTCCAGGGTCGACATGGGTCAGGAAGTCCAACAATGCATTCCGGATATACAGATTCATTTGGTGGAGGTAAGCAACACAGTCGTGATTTGCTAATTTAAAGGCTTAAAGAAATGCAGCTCGTTTTCTTTTGGCATAAATTGTCCGGTGTAAATCATCTCATGTTGCATAGCAGCCATTCGTGAGAATAATATTTAAAATTATTGATTTAATGAAGTTCATCAAGATCCTTGTTATCTAATGACAGTTCTTGAAGAGCATGACATCATCAAATACTAATATGTGTGATCCATGTTAAATGATGATTTTGGTGATTGTTTGCGGTGATTGGATATTAACATCATCGTAATGCTGTTTGCTGTAGATTGCCTCTTTGCAGCAGTAACAATTCTCTGCAATCATCCCCTCGTCTAGTTCTCATAATTGTAGACTTGGATGCTCTGGTAGTGCAGTGGGGCGCCTCTGTGGTCTAGTTTGTAGCATGTTTGAATCCCAGTGTGGGCACACCTGAAGGGTGTTTCATCTTTGACTTTGCTTCATTACCTTTGGAGGCTGCTCAGCCTATTTAGCCTACCATGTGCACAAAAGTGGCCATAAAACATCAATCATCATCAGGTAGTGCAGTGGTTAGAGCATTGCATGGCAAACCTCCAGGTTGTGGGATGTACCCTTGGGAGTTCTCCATTGACCACATGCGACAGGTGTGACGAGCACTGAGACTAAACAAACTACTCACTTACTCGCTCGTAATTCTAGAATCTTTTTTCTCAGCTCTGAATGAGATTGGTGTTGTGGGCACAGGGCTTGAAATTAATGCACGTTATGTGGTGTATGCTGGTATCTTTATGAAGATAACCATAACATATGTATGATGTCAATTCACTTCGGTTCATATCACTTTTGATCCATCCCTTATTTAATATTAGAGGCTTTGTCTCTATGTGAACATACTGATTGTATATATTTTGCAATTGTTTACTCGTCTGTACAGAACTTCTCTCTGATGTTCAGCAACTACCTGACCATGTCAAATTGTCTGAGTGTGTGTGTGTGTGTGTGTGTGTGTGTCCCCCACACACTAGGGCCTGTGGTTTGTTAGCCTGGGTTTCTGTTTTATTAACAGTTAATGTCTGGCATCAATTTTCAAACAAACCTAACATTTTAATGTCTGAATTGGTGTCAAGATTGTTGTTGACATTGAGCCCCAGGAGTGATTATAGTAACACACCCACCCAAGATGGTGTGTAGTATAGTACATTTTAAAAACGTCAATATTTTTAACAACCATATTTGTTCATATTTATGTAAGCAACAGGTTCAGACTGTATTAAGAATATATTGATATATTTATTTATTCTAAACAAATGTAGCATGATTGTATGTAAACTTTATTTTCTTTCTCACACTGAGGGTACAGTTTCTGATGCTGTTATCACTGATTTGGACCAATACAGACTCTACAGGAAACATCCTCTGTTTGAAATTAATAGCTATTTTTGGTTTATCAATGAGGCTTAGTATTGGGTCTGCAACATCCATGACAAAATTAGCTCCATTTGTATCATTGCATGTGTGTGTGTGTGCACTTACGTTTTTACAGTATACAGTTTGATCTAGAGCTTTGCCTTCCCTTCCTCGTGTACACTAACCTGCTTGCTTTCGTTTAAGATGACAACACCAGAGCTCACCAGGCCCTGCCCACTTCATACTCTGATCCATCCCTTGCAGCAACTACAGCGGCCGCTAACACCGAGTTGGAGGCGGCCCGACCCTCAACCGTAGGCGAGGAAGAGCTCCAGCTACAGCTGGCTTTGGCCATGAGCAAGGAGGAACACGATGAGGACGAGAAACGTAGGAAGGCAGATGAAATCAAGTATCAGATGGCGATCGAGGAGAGCAAGAAGGTGCATGAAAATGAAGAGGTTAGTAATTTACGTACAATCCAGGTGTGTGTGGGGGATGAGATTACAAGGATGTAGGTCAAGAAGCGATCTGTGATTTAGCTGAAGCATAGAAGTTTCGGGTTGGGGGCTGTGATCGAGAAAATGTTATTGATTTACGTACAGTCCAAGTGGATTAGGAAGAACTGTTTGATGGGGTGGGAGGCTTGAAGCTTATGAGAAGGTCAGTGATTCAAGCAAAAATTGAGATGTGGTGGGAGGGTTGGAAGTCAGTGATTTGCCTAAAGTTTATACGGCTGGTGTACAGTACGGTAGGGGAGTTGTATTTGCATAAAGCCTCGGTGAGTTAAACTTAGGTTAAGCCGAGTTTATCTCAGGAAAGACTATATTGATCTACGAATTTATACATACTTCATGAATAATTAGAATGGCAAACATTTCTCAGATGCAGTTATCGATATTATAATAATGTAAATGTTTTTTTTAAACGTAAAAGTACCATCCATCATCATCTAATATCTGAAATCATCAGCTATTGGTAAATTAAGCCAATTAATCTGTTCTGTGATTGGTCGATTTTGTCTGTTAAATTTGTTTCTGTAGTGCAGGAGGTGGGGCTAATTCAGCTGATCTAATCAATTGGATGATCAGAAATAACACTGCCATTCACTGCAGCTGGTGCTGATCAGAGGTATGGTAACTTACAATGATGTTTCTACTCACTCACAAAAACACCTAATTTATGCATCACTTGCAAGATATAGGCGATAGAGTGATAAATCATGGTGGTAAAAGTCGCTGTTTTAGAATCGTCTGAAAATAGTATTGGATATCGAAGAATTGCTTTAACATGCTAACCATCCTATTTGTTGCATAGACTTAAGTGGCAACGGTCACGGCCTACATGCTTTGTCACAAAAACGAGCCCCACTGATTCCTGTAATGTAACAGAGAACTAGACAAATGGCTGATCTAATTAACAGAATGTAACTATAATTGTTAGCGTGTGGGCACTGGATGGATCGTTGAATTTACCGAGCAGTCTCCGGAGGATGAAATCACTGACGCAAACAATGATATGACGTCATAGCGAGGAAACAGTTGAAGAATTAAGATTGAGTTAATCTGAAGTTAATGTCTTGCTGACACTGTTTAGATTGTACTATAGGTCAGCAACTGTAAATTAAAAACAGTTGGAACATTTTTATTATTAACTATAATTCTAGAAATAGATATAATTTTTATTTAATGTAGTGATATCAGTACAGCGTAAGTTAAAGCGAGTCGCTACTAATGATATATCATATTCTTGTTTGGGTGATATACATTGCCACCGTGATTGTAATCGTAATTACTTGATGAGGTGAGCATAACGATAATTGATTACAACCAGTAGTCATAGTAGTTATATTGTTGAGTAATCGATTAATTCGGTCTTGTAATCACCTCATGGTCCTGTAATCACCCCCCCCCCACACTCTGACGCTGGTGTACATATGCGCAACCGATCATTTGGTGCCAGTGTGGCTTTACTTAATCCCCTATGAGATTGAAGATCAAGGTATATAATACGAGGATGCTTTTCCACGAAATAAGAACTTTACATGGTTTATTTCATCTGAGGCTTTACGATAACTGAATAGGATACGGGGAGAAGATGGGTGTTGAATTAAAACCACGTCACTCAAAGTATACGCGGAACTCCTGAATATGTTCTGATGAACACTTCTGTTATTGATTAGTGTTCAGTATATAGAGTTATTACAACATATTGCTATTTGTGTACTCCGTCTTGACAGTAAATGTATATGTCATATTTAATGATAAATTATGCCCGAAAATTAGTTTGACCCCTTTTAGTCCAAAATTGAATTTTAGACAACCTTGGTTTAATACCTGGGGGTAAACTTGTCAGGCCTGGTCATACTGGGCACATTACAATATTTGTAAGAATTTGTTGTAGAACTCCCGGATGTTGAATACCCAAATGGTCATTGATAAAAGATAATATCTTTAATTCAGATTTGTGAGGAAGGTAATGTATGAAAGTTACTGTTGAGAGATAATCTTCCAGGGTGATTCTTCTCTCATTTAATCACGGTCTTATTTGAGGAATTTATAATAGCTGGGCGTTAAGATGAAACCATTGCATTAATCTGCTTATGGGTGTTTATTCCCCGTGTACTGGTTACATACCGGCAGGTGAATGTTGTGATTTTTAATAGTTTGTGTCGTGGTATTGATATGGGATGGTAACAAAGTCGGAATGTCTCAGTTAGCCAGTAGTTAGATATTATTTAGCTCATGAGGGTTATGATCCTATTGTATGTGGTACGTGATTGAGTTTTGGTCTACTATAATATTGATTGTGAAAGGGCCATATGTGTGACGAGGCCAGTAACCTATTTAAGATGACTAATTTGTGTCAGAGCCTAACAAAGCTGTCAGCACCTTAAATATGCTGTTAATGATACTAGAGATGATGATATATATATATATATATATATATATATATATATATATATATATATATAATAGATAGATAGATAGAAAGAGAGAGGGGGGGGGGAGAGAAACTCTGGTCTGTGGTTAATAACTGATAAATTGTGGCTACCTGTAGCTCTAAATGTTACTTTCACCTAACATATCACTACATATCCATAACTAAAATTCACTCCTGTGTTTGTTTGTTTGTTTGTTTGTTTGTTTGTTTGTTTGTTTGTTTGTTTGTTTGTATGAACGTGCACGCACATAGATCATACGATTTTGAACATAATTGCCAAATTTCTGGCTATGACTCATAGTTAATCAACATGAATGTATTAGTATTTTATCTGTTGTTTCGTATATGCAAGCGATCAATTTGTAAGAAGCGCGGTGAGCAAAGATCATATTTATTGATTTTCTGAGATTAACCCAGTTAAAAACTGCTATTTACCAGCTGGGTAACCCGATTAATAACAGTTGTATTTATTGACGTTGGCCTTTTTGATGGGAACATATATGTTGACACCGCAGTTACGCTGATATGGCCGTAACAGTGGGAAAATTGCAGCTTAAAATTGGCAAAGATAAATATAGCATAGTACTTTTGCTAGTTATTGACAGTAATCAACAGGCAGCAGCAGCATTGTGCAGCTACTGTTATTGTTCCTAATACTGTACTTATGTAAAGGGTAAGAGAGGGTCAGGTGACTTGTGTGACTTTTCTGGATGAATTAACAAAAACCTTTAAAATATTATACACACGTCTAACATAAATCATATCAGAAATTAATTTGCCTGGAGTAATTATATCCAAACTGGAAGGAAAAGATTAATTTCAGCCTTAAGTATGAAGTATATTGAATTAAAATTTGGCCCTTTCAAAATGATTGAGCGGTACAATCGTATTTCATTTGTATATAAAAAAAGGAATATTACATTGACACGCTGAGTTCAGCCAGTTTTTTTTCTGGGCCAGTATTGCTGTGACAGAATAACCTTTTGTCAATATTGTGTCATAAATCGGTTATATTCACAGTCTGTTAAATTTTTTATGATTTAAGTATTACAGAGCACTGTACTTACACTGTTAAGAAACTTCTGTATATGGTTGAGAAATATTTATCTGAGCTTATTTTCATAAATCAATTATTTAAGTGTTAGTATTCTCTTGAAATAGAACAAGTTATCAAACACTGAGAAGTTGTACACACACAGAGAGAGAGAGGGAGAGGGCGCCGCCATGGCCTAACTGGTGGCGCGGTTGGCCACAGATCTATAGCACCTATATTCAAACCCCTGCCGGTATATCAGAAGGATGTTTCATCTTTCTCCTAGGCTCTTTACCTTTTGATGTCGCTCGGCCCATTTAGGCTAAATTGTGCACAAGAGTGGCCATATGTTTACATTTACACGCGCACACACACAGAAACACAGGAGGAGATAGACACACACACGCATGTATATATCCTTAGACCAATATAGTTCAACTTCAGGGATGATATTTCCTTCCGGAATTCTTGATAAAGTTAGTTTGTTTTATAAATTTTGTCCAAAACCGAAGCTAAATGAAATATATGGTGGAACAAGCTTGATTGTGGACCATTTCCGCGACGCATGCGCAGTCCACATCTACTGTGGTTTGTGGGTGAGTGAAGCCATGTTACAAAGTAGCATGGAATAGAAATGGGAGTGACTAATTCTTTGTAAATTTACGTTTTGGGGGATTCACAGAATTAAATAGATCTACAAGTTTTTGTAGCTGTTTCATTTTTATTAAATACAACGTAGAATGGGGAAAGTTGACAGTGTATTTTTTATTGAATTTTTTTTATTGAAAATAAATCATCAAGTTGGGAACTGTAATAGATAGACATGTTATCAACATATGAAACATATTGTCATCTCCATGATCTCACGATTAGTAAAAGAATGTTTTTATTATATGGTTCAGCGAGCTCAGTGAAACGAGATCCGCAAACGGACGTTAGCTAGATGGCGCAGTCGTCCCGGAAATGTCTATTGTTTTTCTTTTCAAATTTTGGAGGGAAAAATGGCCATTCAAATTATCTGTTTTGAGTATAGCCTGAGTTAAAAATGTGATCCCATAAACTACTACCCGGCATATGTTGTGTTCTGCAGAACCAAAAAAAATGTTTGTCCACAATCTCCTAGAATTGTTTTACTGTTAAACACGTTTTAGCCTCATAATTTTAGTTGCCTCCTAAATTCGCCAGTAGGATATATATATATATATATATATATAATATTAAGAGAGAGAGAGAGAGAGCGCGAGAGGGGAGTACAACAGTACTAACATGGTTGACATCAGTTCGAACAACCTTTGACATAAATATACCGTCATCTGGAAAGCTGTTAGTTTATAACATTAGTCTGTCTGTTTTATTAGAATAAAATTTTTGGGGTTTATTTTCTTTGGTGTTGATGATGTGTTCCAGCAGTGACACCATCCCTCTCCGATGTATCTTGTCATCCCTTCAATTAGAGGTTTTGTGATATCCGTCTCACTGGGTATCACTAAGATGACACTAGAAATAGCATGTAACTGTGATCTACCAATCACTCCATTGTTGATTTTCACATCTGTGATGACTGCTCATCGTTCAGTGGAAATTAGTCGGACTAGTTTGTGCTCTAAAGGTTACTCTTCAAGGTCAAAAATTTACAGTTATATGTGATTACTGGTTTTTAGAGTAATTGTTCAGTTTGGGAACTGGGGGATTTACTTTCTCTTTTTATCGGTTTGATTGTTGTCATGTGCCAGATGGCGGATGAATATGGGCGAATATGTGGCCCAAATGGATGAGATACTATTAGTCGGAATGGTAGGAGTCAGAGGAAAACTCACTAATTTATCAGGGATGTTGGTGTTTGGGCTGCTGTCCGTCTCCAATGAATTCCGATGGTCTACGATGTTATGTTGCCAAATTTCTGCGATGCCTCATTAAAGTCCATAAATCCTTCATCCTGTCTCCAGTGAATGCCCTGGATCGGGGTGTGTTTATTTCAGATTTTAATTCAGTCACAGATGTGAGTGGGAATGTTTGATTTTCTGTTCAAAGACATTTATTTTTACCCTACTGGTTACTGTCAGCAGCTGTCAGATGGAACTTATCGTTGCGATTATACCTGCACCTTAAGCAGCATCTGTTGTGTGCGTGTTGTGTATTTTTTATGTCATCTGTGATAGATCTCAACAAGCCGGTGTATTATGATGCAGCTGTTACCTAAACTGTATATGTTAGGCTAGAAAACCTTTCTTTTTCTTGTTGTCTGAATTTTGGATGTAAATTTGAGCTTGTTTTGGTGAACTCCGTTAATAATTCACTTCATAAAGCTCTGTATGTATTGTTGATATAGGATAACTTTTACCATATTATCCAGTGACATACCGATTCCTTTGCCTGCCTTACATCAACTACGCAGCAATTAAGTACATAGTTATTCATTGCATGGGCACAGTGGTGATGTACAGATTGTCTTACCCGATGTACACAACGATGATGTACTAGTCAGTTTATGTCATGTAGCAATTTTGGTTGTCAGCTTAAGAGTATTTAATTTTCAAAGTGTCATTCCACTGTCACATGCATTTATAGGTAAAATTACAACATGTAATGTGGGAACATAGTTATCAAAAACCTCGACCTAAGATTCAGTGGAAAAAAATAGCGACAAGATAATTTGATTGACCGGGCAGAAAACTTGTTATGATTACCCAGTGTGAATTACCGTAGTACTGCTGGTGTACAGTTTAATGTAGTTGTTGGCTTAACTCGGCAGGAGTTGACTAATGCAATATAATATACTGATGGTGTGTTGCGTTTGTGGCGGTGTAGATTTGTGTACACCGATGGGTGATGTCTGTGTGAGGATATGATGGGGAATGTGGAACGGTCATTTACTGTGGTCCATATAGAAGAGTGGTTCTCTTGGGGAATGGCAGTCCGGCGGCGGCGGTTGTAACTGGGTTATGATTGGTTTTGTACTTATTGTACTTATTGCTTTACTTTATAATGGTGTGTGTGTGTGTGTGTGTGTGTGTGTGTGTCAGATTGACGAAACATTACGTCTCGGCATGAAAAATCATTGCTCTGGATTCACTCTTAATGAATAGTCCAGAGGTCCTATTCAGAACTCATGATTCTCTGTGCCATTCCCTTATCCACCTGACATACCTAACACACACGCATGCACAATGAGAATGTCTTTATATTATTCATACACATACAAGTAGGATAAGATATTTGGTGGTAGGTAAATTTAATTTCTAAATGAAATAGTTAACACTCATCCTTTTGTAATAACAGTCAGTGTTGATTTAGGGACAGCTTTTATTTATTTTTTGTCATATTTTAGTGTGTGTGTGTGTGTTATATATATATATATATATATATATATATATATATATATATATATATTTTGTGTGTGTTCGAAAGTAATTTCTGTTGTACAGTGTCATGTTAGACATCAGTGCTTTAGCCAGTTGATGCCACACCTTGTTTGGTGTGTGTAGTTAACTTTATGATATCAAAGAATTCTGATGTCACAATGAGCTCTTTTTACCTGACTGTGTTCTCCAAGTCCAACTGACTGTAACCTTAAAGTTTGTGAAACAGATTGAATGTCTTATTCCTCCTAATACAGTGATGTTTACTGTGTTTGTGGTCTTCCTGTCATTAATTATCTGGTATTGTACTATTTATAAGTAAACTGAATATCAGAAATAATTAATCCTCAATTTATCCTATCGTCATCCTACTGTCATATACATCATCTTTATTATCCTTGCCCTCTGTCATTCCCCCTCGTCCCCTATCTACTCATTTTTCATTCCCTATGTTAATCCATATTTACCTATCATCCTGCCTTTAATATATCATACTAAATTTCCTTAATTACCATTTACTCTACCCCTGCATCACACCATGGCCCGCTATTCTGTCATTATCCTACCTCTCTATCATACCATTCTATCTTACTCACCTGCCATCCTGGCCCTATATCATGCCACAATCACCTACTCACCTGCTATCCTGGCCCTATGTCATACCACAATCCCCTAGTCACCTGCCATCCTGGCCCTATATCATGCCACAATCCCCATGTCACCTGCTATCCTGGCCCTATGTCATACCACAATCCCCTAGTCACCTGCCATCCTGGCCCTATATCATGCCACAATCCCCTAGTCACCTGCCATCCTGGCCCTATGTCATACCACAATCCCCTAGTCACCTGCCATCCTGGCCCTATATCATGCCACAATCCCCATGTCACCTGCTATCCTGGCCCTATGTCATACCACAATCCCCTAGTCACCTGCCATCCTGGCCCTATATCATGCCACAATCCCCATGTCACCTGCTATCCTGGCCCTATGTCATACCACAATCCCCTAGTCACCTGCCATCCTGGCCCTATGTCATGCCACAATCACCTAGTCACCTGCTATCCTGGCCCTATGTCATACCACGATCCCCTAGTCACCTGCCATCCTGGCTCTATATCATGCCACGATTCCCTAGTCACCTGCTATCCTGGCCCTATGTCATGCCACAATCACCTACTCACCTGCCATCCTGGCCCTATATCATGCCACAATCACCTAGTCTATCCTGGCCCTATGTCATACCACGATCCCCTAGTCACCTGCTATCCTACCCCAAATTATATCAGCCTGTCGAGTTTTATTAACCATTAATCTATAATATCAATCTTTCAGCTCTCAGCGTCAGCTGTTTACTAACAGACGATATATAAATAATTCACATGTTAATAATCAATTGATAGTTAGGTTCTCTCTTCCTGATCGTTATGGCAGCACATTCTCATAGTGCAGTAATTAAAGCCTTGCACTGCAAACTTTCAAGTGAGGATATGAATTGGACCGACTTACCTATGTTCGTGTCCAGAACGTTTTCCTGTGGACATATTTTAGGCTGGGGTGTTTTTATTGTCGAAAGCAGCCACAGTTTAACACAGGTTAGCAGTATTAATAACCAGGTGCGTTTGTGATTTGGTATCTATGTAGATACGTTTCATGGCTAAGGTTGAGTTTTACTCATCAATAAATCCAAAACCTGCATCCAGCTTAAATAGATAACAGGATGATACACATAGAGGAATTACGATGTGATACTGATAGTGATGACTTAATGTTAATCGTACTCTGTCTCTGTTATTGGACTGGCTGTTCCTCCGTTGTACAAACGTCATGAGGGTAGGTATCATGACGTGTTCTCCCATTGGCTAAAGCACTGGTTGTGCCCAACAACTGTCAGACGTCTGTTGACAGTGTCTCCATCTATGTTATCGCACAGAGTTTGCCCTCAGTTTTATGGACGGGCCATTATTTCGTGGAGTGGTTGGTTGGTGGCACTGAATAAGGACATCTCCCAACCTGGTATTGCTCGCATTTGAAAGTGTGGAGTCATCATTAACTGTGTCTGGGTATGCACTGCTGTGTATCACACACGCGCGCGCGCGCGCACACACACACACACACACGTTGTGCTTCATTTGTCATTTTGCAGCCTTATTGGTTTTGTTGTTCGCGGAGAATCCCCAGGCTGTCGCTTAATCAGCACAGCCTCTATTTTTGAGTGGTTGAGAAATCTCCTCCCCCACCACTCGCAGGGGAGCGGTACGGAAAGATGGAGCCGAAATATCCTGAGGGTGGTCACTTCCAGAGTGTTTTACGTCCTCAGCGGGTTTTTAACGTCCCCCTTTATTTTAAATAATTCAGTGGAGACGGCAGCGCCATTTAACGTGTTCAGCCACCCACGATGTAGTGAGCCGAGAAATTAATCTCTGGAAAAGTTTCGACCTCTTACGGGGTTCGAACCTGCGACCGTTGGCACCAAGTGCCGGGTGCTTAACAGCTAGGCCACCGGAGCAGCCTTATTTATAACACACAGATAATATATAGTTGGCATTATTGGCAGTACCACTTCCCTGGTTAGACCATAAAATTGTGGGTGTATTACTATCACCCGGTATTATCCGGGGATTTGCTTTTTGTCGGCTTAGACAGACTGAGGTGACCTTTGCGATGTTCATTAAGGGTTCAACCATAATTAACATCATCTTCACAACTGTACGAGTCAGTCAGACGCTGGGAAGGGGGGGAGGGAGGCTTGCAGGACTGGCACCATCAGGCTGGCAAATACTATTATTAGTGGCCAGCAGATGACACTAGTTGACATTTTCAGCAAAACAGCAGCTTTGAAGTGTTTAATTATCGCTTTCAACATTTACACCCGTACACTTTTAGTTTGGAGGTGGATGCTAACGGATAAAGCGTATGTTTCGTATGCTTGTGAAAATTCTGATAATTATCGATGGCCTCTAAATAAGTAGATTTTTTTCTTTTATGTAAATGCAGAGACGACTGGCTCAGGTTGGTGTGTTTTTTGCGTGTTACCGTATTCAGCCTTCCTGTTACTTTCTAATAAGAGTTAGCTTCTTACCTCTGTGCTGTGCTGTGCTTGTTGTACTAAGTAGTGTGACTGATACTGGTAACATAACACTTTGGTACAAACACTCATAACGCATTAGTGAGTGTTTACCACGTAGTTTCCAACAGAGCCAATGGTATTGAATTCGGATTGAGGGGCTATATTGTAAATTATGAAAGCGCGCACAAATGTAAGAATGTTGACAGATCTTGAAGCTTTATTATACCATATGAGCTAGTAAAGTTTCCCACTAATAAATTGTCTTGAAGTCGAACCCAACTGGACTGTTGGAAGCGATACAAGACATTCACTAAAGTTAATAAAGTCATGATTTGGGGAAATCCTATTTAAATATTCATTTCTGATCCTTCAACTGTAAAGCGCAGATCTTGGCTACAGACTTCAGGAACACCTCATAAAAATTTCATTCTATATTTATGTACATAAGTGTGCTTAACTTTGTGTTAAGGAATTTCAAACGTTTGATTAACTAAGCTTTATCATCTCTGTGCCTTATCATTTTCTGACACACCAGATCACAAAACACTATCCGCAATATGCCCCGCTATATCTGCTTAAGTCTGGTCAGGACACATGTGATAACTAAACTCCTCATCAAATTCTGTTACCCATCGATCTGTAAAGAATTTCCTGTCCTGTGGATGAATCTATTAGACAGACTAGCATCAGCCTCTTGGTTTAATATGCTGTGGTGTTGGCATACCTTCGGAAAAAATGACAATATGCTGACTACGTCTGTATAACTCAAATATCACTTGCGGCCTCATAAATAAGGTTTCATTTAGATGCCGGTGAACTGTTGATTTGATAGGTTTCGTCATTTAATGTACAAACGAAATGAAGTTGCAGATTTAAACTTTCTGCCATTCTACTACATCCAGTCATTTACTGTACCTGTCATTTGATAAAAAAGGGTAAATGTTTTAGCATTATCGTGTTATTTTGTTTGTTCTTTGTATGTGGTTGATAATATTGGCTAAAAATGTAAAAACTGAGTATCTTCCTTATTCTTAAACCATACAATGTTTGATGATCAGAATGATAAACTATTGGCCTCTTTCATTGTTTTAATTCGGTAAGTAAGCTGTCTTTTATTACAGTTTTTAGTCAGTTCCTCTGACCATGACCAGATGTTGAGAAAAAGCTAAAGAAGTGTAGTGTGTTGGAAATTAGAGTATCCCCGGTACCAAATATATTGCTCATCAGATGACATCTTGAGAAATGTCACAACAGTTCAAGAATCTCTTAGAAATTGCATTAATCACTTCTGTTAGACTGCCACAGGCCAAAGAAAGTAATAAATGAGAATGTAGTTAATATGTATATAGCGTCATTACACATCAAGTAAATTGTCATTCATGGCTGGGTTACACGGGGTAAAAAGAAATGTTATCTACTGAATATTTTGAGCCTATAAGTGACTTGAATCAGGTTTCTTAATTAATAAAGGTAACAGTAATTTAAATTTATCAGACATTTATAAAAAAAAAATTATACCAGGTATTGCAAAAATAGTACTATCTTGCACAAGTTAAAGAACCCGTGACAATAATATACTTATCCTGTACACTGATTTAAATAATGAATATACCAAATTTCCTTCTGTACAAAGATGTGTAAGTTTACCTTCTGCTCCTGGTTTATAGATTACATCTTGTATATTACATTGAACACTTTGATTTTTGTGTACATATTCAAAATATAACGGGTACTAAAGTAGGGTCCAAAAGTAGTATGTCACCCCAAACATTTCCATACCGGTATATATATTTTCTTGTGCAATTTCTTGAATATTATCAACTATTCTAGTTTAATGTAAATACCATAAATATTAATTGGCTAAATGGAGATTCTTTGAAGTTATAATGTATTTTTATTACCTCCTTTCTACAAAACAATAAAAATTCATGGATGTCTGTTGAAGATGTCTAATGTTTCTCTCGAAGGTTGTCCTATCTATTATTTCATCATCGCAGAAATTCTCAGGAGGATTGAGATACATGCCGTGCTGAGGCCACTTCGTACTGCAGATGTTGTTTTCTTCTTTCCATTCCATCACGATTTTCTCACTCTCTGACATGGAGCACGAGTGGACAGTGAAAATTACCCACAATATCGATGTAACCACCGACTCCCTTTAAGGTCATCAGACATGGGGTCAATTCCATTTTGTCAATTCCACTCAATTCCAATTCCAAATTGATCAATTCCCATTCCATTTAAAAAAAAAACAATTCCAGAATCGCTGGCTTTTACACTTTGGGTCACCGCCCAGAGCAGCGGAGGTGGAGTTTCATGGTTTTCAATGTAGGCCGGATTCTTGTTCTGAACATCTCGGTTTGAACAACGATCTACTGCGTAATACAATTGGAATTCTGATAGGAAAATACTTCTAGTGATAGATTAGTTTCATGTTGTTCAGCATATTCCATTATTAAATGTTGTTATTGTCAACAAATGAGAGTAAATATTTCTTTAGCAAATGCCGCTAGTATCGGTTATCACGAGAAATAATACCCAAATGCAATATATCAATGCCGGATTATTACTTTATTAATCAATACTTTTATGTAGCACAATGTCTGATTTTATGAGTATTTTCGATCCAAATAGCACACCCGTTTGTTTATTAGAATTATGCCAACTATGCCGGCACATTATAACCGACGTGGGCATCCACCATGAGTCCACTGCTAGATGATGGCGAACGTTCTACACAGAAAATGACCATTAATAAAACAAATCATTGAAGATATCGCTGAATTGTCCTGGTATAATGATAATATTACAACTACGATGTCCATTTTTGATATTATTATAAATGGCCAAAGATGTGTATTGAAGAAACACTATGTGAAAGCCGCTGTCTAAACATAAATTTTCGCTACGAATACGGCAATCTGCTTGTACACAGGAAAGGTGTTCTGCGAACTACCACATAGAACTTCCAATTTAATCAATTTTGTTTACTAAATCAGTCTTCTTTGAATAGAAATATACTAAATATCACCTTATCTTTCATTTCCTTTACTGACTGTTGGAATTTTGGTGTATTATCACCGGCAATGATGGTTAAAATATACAAACAAATCTCGCGTACACATTGAAAAGGAACGGTGATTCAGACTCTGCAGTTAACGGGTCATGTTTACGACCCGATTGTAGTTCTAAATCCTGCTGCCTGATGTCACTAGCTTAATTGGCAAGGTCTATTGCCCATCAATTCCAATTCCAAAATTTAATTGACTCATCTGAAGGTCACCATGCACTCTGAGAAGGATTCCAGTTCGCCTCGTGCTCATAGGAGCACACACCATGACACTGACTCCCACTAAACTTTAAATTTTGGAATACCAGTTGATAAGGTCAGTGGTTCGTGATACCTCATGCCATCACCATTGAACAGGTCGAACTTGGACTCATCAGTGTAGATCACCACAGACCAGCGCTCTACCTTGTTCAGTCTCCTTTTCATTGCAGAATTCTTGTTGGTCTCTCTGTGGATGAGTAGACGTTTCTTATGTGCTACTCGGTCGAGTAGCCTTGAGGTGGACTTATAAGCTGGGTGCCTCCATGGTCTAGTTGGTAGAGCGTTGGACCACAGATTACTACCACCTGAGTTCGATTCTCGGCGTGGGCATATCTGAAGGGTGTTTCATCTTTGACTTCATCCACTCATCAATTTATAATCTCCCAAGATGTAACTCCTCTCCGCTGCTGATTGATCTGTGTCCTGTCGCCTCTTTTCACTTGATCTCAGTTATCCTCCAGTCTGTAGCAGATCCTTGTATTCTTCAGTCAGCTGGTGGCATGTCGTGGCATCTTATGCATCATGAGACTGTGGTTAGATATTGGCAACCCTCCTCCAATTATACAATGCTGCCGTAGCTTGAAACAGGTCATCCTCTCTTCAGTGGTCAAGTAGAGAATCACAATATCACCGATAGTTTAAAAAATATATTTTCTGGGTACTCAACAAATATTGCATTGTGATAATAATGGAATTTTAGTTTAGTTGAGTGCATTTTAAAAATTAATTAATACAGATGCTGTGCCTCACATTTACATTCATTGTTTTACATAATTATAATGTACAGAAGCAAATATTTGGATAAGTTACTATCATACTTCATAAACGGGAGTGATTTGGGGAAGCTGTGGTTAAGACCTTGATAGTTTTGGACCCTACTGTATCTACACAGCTCTGATGATAAAAGCTTGATACTTTTGGACCCTATTGTATGTTGAAATACAAATAAATGGTGTGTAGTTTGGTTTCTTTATCAGATATCTGTGATACTGTTTTTTTGGTAGATCTTTTTATTGCTGCATGGCCACAGGCTTTACTGCATTTGTGTATATTTATATATGTAACTAACCAGAAAGATAACAGCTGGTTTTGGTATTGTTTGTATCACCCATTTTGTGTGTGCGTGTGAGTTTGTGTGTGTTATAAACTTGTTCGTGAATTAAAGTAACTCTCACCTTGTTTAAATTACATGCTAATGTATGTAGTTTAACTAACTCTCACTTCTGAATATTCATAGCCTGTGTTTAAATTATAAACTTAAATATCGTTAAAAATCAATAAAGCCATAGTTGAATCTTGTTTCCTGAGTAAATTGTTCGTATGTCCATGTGATTCGGAACCCATTTTTACATGTTATATGTGCTTCAACAGTTGCCTAGCCAGGATTCATTGCTTGACTTAGCTCAGGGAGGACAAGATCCATGGGGTGCACCAGCTGCTGCTGCTGCCACAACACCAGACAGCTGGGGAGGCGTACCAAAAACAGCATCATCTGATCCATGGACGGCACCATCGGCGACAGTTGGCCCACTGGCCACACCAAATAATGACCCATGGATTGCAGTATCGGTATCGGGCACACAGCTAAATACTTCAGGTACTTTGGAAAATTTATAGAAACATGAGATGATAGATATCACTCGTGTATATATTTTTTGTCACTACTACTAGTGTGTTTGTCAGTTATCATCGTTTGCTATGGCACTCCACCTTGGTGCAAATAATTATCCTAATATCAGTCGTTGATATACATATGGCATTGTTTCAAGATGGAATTATCTTGGTACAAGTTGAACCATTCCAGACCGGGCCTACCACAGTTAGCGTGGATGTAGTGAAAAGGCAGAGTTAAATCTGTCTCGCACAGGAAACCACGTGATGCACTTTATTGCACAATGCCAATAGGCAATATACCAAGCTCAAGTTTATTTTAAATATTTTGTAAAGTACTGTTAGGTACCAGGTGACAACTCACTTATGTCAACTAGCAACACATTTTATGTAGTACTAAATTTGGCTTAGGTTGATTTGGTGATTTTTTTCAATAGTTGTGATTAGTTTTTGTGTGTAATAGCCTTTATCTGATTATTTGTGATTTAAAAAAAATCTGTATTGCCTGTTTTAAGATGGCACAATGATTTGTGTGTGTGTGTGTGCGTAATCTGTTAAGCTGTATCTGCAGGAAAGCCGCCAGTAGATCCTTGGGGTGATGGCATTAATGGCCACCAAAAAGAGTCAGCATTCAGCCCCTTGTCAACAACGCCTGGCACAAACGGTGTTAGCACACAGCAGGTTGGTGGCATCGATGATGAATTTGACCTGCTCAGCACTATTAGGACTAAAGCAATGACTACTTCTGCACCGAATAAAACTGGTGATGCAAATGATATACTAGGTAAGGGCAAGTTGGCACCATCCACCCAATGCTTGTTCTACATAGTTTTCAACAAACGTGCAGTACACAAGTTTGGGTGGGTAATGATTTTCCAAATGAGCTTGGTTTGATTTATGGTTATTTGATAAATTTACACATGGTGATATGCAGATGGGGATGTTTATGTCTGACAGAAACATGGCTGCGTTTGCTGTTTCTTTTCAAGGAAATCCAGATATTGCCGGTATTAGGTGACGTCATAAAAATTTGTGCTCACTTTTATTTTTGAAATGAAGGATGAACATCTATTAGAAGCTGGTATTTATTTTAGGCCACATATCTATGTGTACAATATTTACTATCATAGCTTGTGGTTATCTGGTTAGTTTGTTATATAAATTGAACAATTATTTATATAAGTCAAGATGATATTAACATTAGATGTACCAAAACATTTGGTAGTCCCCTACATACTGGTGATTTTGCCATCATTTGAGACAAGGGTTCATGCTAAGTATATGCTGCAGTTTCAAAAGCAGGTTTTAAACAGTCTATGTGAGTCATAGTGTATCTTTGCTTTGAAGTAACATATGTTGAAAAGTAGTGAACTTATTTTTCTTAATTCAGAGAATTAAAAACATGCCAAACAAATATTTCTCATCTGTTAACGGTTTTGTTTCATGTAATTAAATCAACAAACCAAAACTAAATTTCATACAATTCTCTCTCTGTGTGTGTGTGTTTGTGTGCGTGTGTGTGAATGAATTGTGAATCATCACTTCATTACGTTTATTTTCAATTTCTCAGGCACAAAGTCAGACCCCTGGGACATGTCAGGTATCACTTCTGAGCTACCAAAGGAACAACAGAAACCAAAATCCCCAGCTGACTTCTTAGGGGAGAACGCAAACCTCGTCAACCTAGATAATCTAGTAACTCGACCAGCCTCTGCCAGTAAGTGAACTGTACTTTTGTTCTTTTTATTGATTCTGCATCTATTGTCACTGTCATAAAGTTGATACGTTTTGGTTAGATAAAAGCATCTTACCAGCACACAATCACCATTTTCAGCTGTGGTCATTTGTCGAAGAAATGATAACTATATAATTTTTTTTAGCTTTAATGACCAGTAAATCCCTTGATGAACTAATAAACTGTTGGCTTCACTGATTGTGTGCTGTCTATGGTAGGAAACGTGATAAAAGATTTATAGTCTCAGTTAGTCTCCTGGTAGATTTCTTAGATGATGTAGCCACGTATTGCATTTCTCCGCCTTTATTTCCTTAATGCATGCACATGTGCATGTGGACAGACACACACATGCGACTAAACTAAATATGATTGGGTATTTGAGAATATTAATTTTCGCTGGGTGGACCATAGTCTACCCAGCCCCCACAAGTACAGTATAATTTCAGTATTTACTTTAACATCCGTATGACCTTATGATTTCACGGGAGTAAGTACCTGCAGCCATTTTTTACTTGGGATCCTTTTTGCAAAATTTAGTGATATCTTTATAATACGGGTCTTGGTAAAGTGGTCTAAATGAGATCAGTGAGTATCATTTGTCTCAGTGGTGGAGAATCATAATGCAATGTTAAAATACAAACTGTCATGTTTTTCATTCTATCACCGCAGATACTCCACTAGAAGGAGACCTTATATTAACGAGTGAGTTGAATTCCTATCGTAGATGCCAGCTATAGTTAACAAAAAGTTACGGAAATTGAATGGATGGCCGACATGTGACACCATTTGTAGTCTCTCCCTACCTGATGATTACCTAATTGGCACTTGATTATTAATAAAATAAACTGCGTTCGTCCCAGATGTAATTTGGTCAATCAACGAAAATTAACTATGATCTTCTTTATTCACTTTGTTATCTAATCTGCTTGATCTGTGTCTTGAATTGAGTTGTAACTAATTAAGTTGTTTGTATTAATTATTCCATCTACCCGCATTAATATAATGGCAGCCAAGGTCAGAGTTATCCACACGTTTGCAAATTCATTTGACTCGATCGTATAGATCATACTCATTGGTCTATGATGAATATGTCTCGCACTTTGACCTGCAATTGTTAATTGTATGACATTGATTCCCCCCCCCCCCAACATTTGAGAATTTTTCATTTCAATACTTTGGTTGCTGCTGAAACATAAATCAAACTAGCAGCTTCTTGAACAATGGCTGCTTCTTGTCCTACAATGTCACTGATTCTGATAGTTAGTTGGCACTTCTATGGTATGGTCATTATTGCACTGCACTGTAGAGTGATGGATCATAGGATCAAATGCCCCTATTAGCTGTGTCTGTGATTTATTTTTCTGATCATCCTACCCCAAGGAGTAGCCTCGTGGTGATATATATATATATATATATATATATATATATATATATATAGTCTGTGACCAATACTGATTGCTAGATAAAACGTTCACTTATCAACTCGATCAGGCAGTTATTTATTTATAGCTCAGTGGACTTTTGTGTGGGATCATGTTCCAATGCTGGAAATTCAAACCAACACTCATCTCGCTAATGACCATGAACTGTTGATACCTTCCAGTTGGCTGTTATCTGAGCTCAGTCATTTATCGAAGTTGACTGGATTGGGTGTTTGTTGAATGGAAAATTAATTGCACAGTTGTTGTTCTTTTGTATTGACGTTTGCAGCCATTCACGTGGCAGACCTTTTTGTGCTTGTTGCTTTTTTGGCTGTTAAGAAACAGGGATGGGGTATTTTCAACATCAAAGAACAATTTAGTTAATCTGGTGCTTTATAAATTTTCTATATATATTAATATTATTATTGCCATTCTTGCATTGAAAGATGCGTTTTTGACTACTTAGAACGTCTTTTCTTTTCAAGTATTTCATAAATAATTTTTGTCACCTTATCTAAAGTCACATAGATTTGTCTAATGTTGTTATCCCTGTGCTGTCTGTCATTTGCATTACAGTCTAGTATGGTCTGATTTATCCGTCATCAGATTTCTTAAATGTCACAAATGACTCGAAGAGTTTGTGGATTTTGTTTTAAGGAGCTAACCTGATATTGCCTTTTCCAGCTGACACTACTAATCCCTTCGCCATGACGCTGAATCAGCCTCCAAGCAACCCGTTCCAGAATTCGGCACCGCCTCGAGTTCCCATGAATCAGATGCAGCAGTCAACTTCGATGGGCTTCGAACAAACAGGCAGCACCATATTACCTGCTCCGCTGGTGCCAGTGGCTGGTGCAGCACCGGGCATGGCACCAGTCCAACCCATACCGCCACAGGGATACAACCCCTTCTTGTGAAATTGGCACTTGATAGGGATCGCTTACATAATGTGTGACTATGCTGCCAGATCACATGATGATCTATTTTGATGATCGTGTGATCTGACTTGTGTGTTGGGATTGTGGGCCAATAGCCATTCTGTTTCTTGCTGTTCGTTTGGAAGCATTTTAAATTATTCTGTTGCACTGTAACTTTCAGAATATAATAATCCTATTTTTGGTTGTTAGGGGGTCACTGGAACATTGAGGTAGAACAACAGTATTAATAAGTTGCTGTGAATTCATCAACCAATCATACCTTATTTGTTCATGCTCAATGACATAAAATATATATGAGTGTAATTTCTGCTTGTCTCTTTGGAATTTGAAACATTGTTTTTCTAAAAATAAGCAAACCCTGTTTGATTATCTGTACCGAGTTCGGACAAACAAAGTACTTCAAAGAAATGGTTCTTTTTCTGTACCTGATATCCAAAAGGTACAATTCGGTCAAGATATGCAGCATAGTTACTCTGTAAATTTTATTATTATTATTATTGCAATTGATTCATTGAAGCTATTTGGTCCCTGTTTTTATCAGAAATATGTTATCCAAAACAGTGATTTTGATTAAATTGCCAAATGCCCAAATTTCCATGATCTTAAGCAAATTGCTGTTCAAATTAAGTGGGAGGCATGTGGCTTATTAACATCTACATTGTGCTAAATTACAAGGGCTATTGGGTGGCATTCTTTTAGCATTTGTGATGTATTTAATTATTCAAGAAACTGCAAGGTTGATATGTCATTGACAGTCCTGCCAAGGTCTTGACAGTATTGTCTTGTATATGTGTGTGTTAAGCAGATAGCACCACTATCCTATGTATATGTTTCTAGCCCATTAACATTATTGTATATATAAAAAAAACTAAGCATCGTCACCTTCATACCATATATCACTCTGAATTTGTATATATGTGATTCATTTGTATCATGATTTTGTATTTTGTCCTGAATTGTTATCTGTCAGCTTGTTAAAAAGTGATAAATTCAGTTTTGCATCAGTGTATGTGTCACAGTGAGCCATTTGTACTTTATATATTATACATATTTTGACATATATATATATATATATATATATATATATTAGTGTTATTATTTCTTGAATTTTATCATTTCTCTGTTGTTGGCTGTTCACAAGTGCCCTTCACACTGCAAACATTAACCACTGAGCATAGGTGTACCAGAATCCCTCCGTTGGGGCCAACAGTGCTAGATTGTCAACATGACGTCTTGTTAAAACAAAAACCCGAGGCTATGCTATTCTCCTGGTGCTCACAACAAAAAAAACGAATTCAATGGTAATTTATCTATGTTTACAACTGAATGATGAAATGAGACACAAGCCTTTGGTGTAGGTGTGCTGTTATTATATGCTTCTATTAAATGCTGGATTCTGCTCTTTGCCCAATGCTTATCCTGAATTGTGTCTGTGTCAATGTTTGATGCTTATGACACCTGTGTACAAGTTAGTTTGTGTGTGTGTGTGTGTGTGTGTGTGTGTAATTGGACACACTGCTGTGTGAAAACTGAAAAGCAGACTTTTATGCATACCTTTACATAGATGCACAGGCAAATGAATGTGTGCACATGCATAAACATGCAATCATGGAAATCCCATGACCTTGGATTCCTGTCTTTTCAGTACCGGGACAAACTGTGTGTCACCCCATCAAAGTCTGCTAGGAAGAGTCAAAGCCTACTAACACACTCTGCCATAACTGTTTTTTTTTATAAATTCTTGTCCAATTATGATTGAATATTTACGAGTTGGGGCTGATACACTTTGAGGCTCTTGGATTATAAACATGTCATCAAACCATCACGAAAGTGGTATAATTGGCAAATAGCGTTCTGTTTTGTCTCCTTGTTATTCTTGAATGTTACCCCCCCCCCCACACACACACACACGATA
Source organism: Paralvinella palmiformis (assembly GCA_025642065.1). Lineage (NCBI taxonomy): Eukaryota > Metazoa > Annelida > Polychaeta > Terebellida > Alvinellidae > Paralvinella > Paralvinella palmiformis. Next base: position 237,903 of record JAODUP010000320.1, read on the forward strand.
CATCCTTAAATTATATTTTCACTTTTGGTGTAGATATTGTTTCTTTAAGAGAGAGGTGGCCTTTCAAAGCCAATTTGGTCTTTATGGTCAATGTTTGTGGGAAGGTTTAGAGTCCCCTTCATGTGGATGGTCGTCTTGGAAATAGGGTCTTTTGCTCTAATTTAACAGCTGTGCATTTTGTTTTCACCCATTATAAAGAGACTGAAGTACACATTTGGAGCATGATTGATTATGTCTGCACGCTGCATAGAACACGATAGTTGGCGACTCAACTCATGTTCGTGGTAATGTTATCATTTGCAGGTCAAGAATACACCATTGGCTTAACCTAGTAATGTCTGACGATTGCTGCAATAAAAAGAAAAATAATTTCATTTGCAGGCAAGAACAGTACTCCTTTTAAAATGTAAAGTTCATATTTTTCTGAATATCAAAGAACAAGTTTATATATGTGCCACAACTTTGTTTGATTGTGCGTTTTCCACTAATACAGTTATTCCGTTTGTCATATTGGTAACGTCTGCTGATTTGGGTTTTATTTGATTTTTTCACACGTTTTGATTGGACACTTTCAGTTTGTTGACAAAATCTAGTGCTACTTGTGTGTGTTTGCTGTTTTGTCATGGCGTCTGTTTTATCTTGTTATACTTTATATACCCTGTTTAGTGTCTGAGGAAGATGTTGTTGCCAGATATATTGTTGTTCGATTAATTTCTCAGTATGATTTTAGTCTGATTGTGATTTTGTATAGATGCTTTCTCCCACTGTGTCTATATATGTGTGTGTGTGTGTGTGTGCGTGCGTGTGTATGCGTGTCTGTCGCCATCTGTATTGACCTTCCCTATTTTTGTAACATGCACGAAAATTATTGTCCACGGCCGATATTTTTGAATTGGCATATTGCCAAATTGATCGCGTTGCCCTTCCCCTGCTTCTGAAATGTGTGTGTTTAAATGGCAGTACGTGTAGCTAAAATTGTAGCCTAGTAACTTAACTGACAGTTTATGCATACGGCTTAGTTCTGCTTCTGGATCATTTCTGGTTGTGTAATGGTTGGTGGATGGACACCATAAAAATCAATATGTCGTATTGGTCAGCTGTTTAATATGTACATATGTAATGATCATTATTCTATAGATACACATGATTATATCATAATTTGTATAACGATTCCAAATAAAATAAATAAGTGAACGTGAATGTTTATTCATTACTTTTTCGTTGCTTTTCACTCTATTCTGAAAAGAAATGTTCATTAAAGCCACGTCTTGTAATTATGGTTTGTAACAGTTATCATTTTAGTGCTTAATCTCTCTTTGTGTGTGTGTTTGTGTGTATTATGTACATCTTTGTGTGTGTGTTTTTGTGTGTATTATGTACATCTTTGTGTGTGTGTGGTTGTGTGTATTATGTACAACAGAAAATGAGTCTGCGGTCAGAACAAGTAAGGTATAGTCCTTCATTCAACAAACACAAACATTGCTATATGTTTCATAAACATGATACAAACTGACTACAGTATCAATTACAAGCAGGCTTCAACAACAATCTGTGAATACAAGCTTTGCCACTGGTTTATGCACTGCAATACTGACTATATGTTAATTTGAGTACAATTCTACCTGTTGTAGTATGTACATTTTAAACTTATTACACTTGGATTCAACACGCTCCCTTTTTCATTTCATATAATACAGGGATGAGAATTTCCCACGTTTTTGAAATATTTCCCCCCAAAAAAAATCAACCATAAATATAATCTCAGGATGCCTGCAGGGTGGCTCTAAAATTGCTTAAATTTCAAATTTTTTAGATTTGTTTCTTTATAATATTAAAGTACAACAAAATATTAGGATAACACAAGACAGTGAAAACACCTATTTTCATTGTGGCTATGAGGAAAAATTACTATTAGGTGAACCAAACAAAAATTTCAAATGACTAAATTGTGAAGACTAGATTACAGATATTATAATAACATACTCTGTAAGAACAGGATAAAAAATCTTACTGGTCTTAAATAATCTTGAATAAAAATGATTTTACACCTTTTTAAAAAGTCACCTGCTCATTAAACACTATTTCAGCTGTTTATTCATTCGAGGCCAATAATATTCCTGTATAAACCAAATTATTTTTTCCAAAGGAATAAATTGAGGTGTCTGAAGAGACCTTGCACTGGATTATTTAAGTATTGTGAGATTGTGTCATTTAGAATATTTTGGACTAGATTTGGATTGGCATGGGGTTCCACTGGCAATATATTTACCAATCTAGATGCGTTTGTCACAATATGTATCCAAAAGAGATCGAACAATTTTCTTTTGGTTATACCTTGGACTAGCTTTGTATTTCTTGGTCAATCCAGTATACCAAGATGAAATAGCATAGCCAAAGTGGCATTAGATTAGTGCTGCCGTTAGCATTGTTGTTTGGCTCCTAGATTTACATATCTGGTCAGCCTATATAGAAACTTAAAAATTGAATTTTATTAGCTGATGATTTAATTCACAATACAGCCGTCAGCAAGATATTGGCCAAGTTGGACACCTTAGTATAGCCCACATGAAGAGAAACAACCTGCTCATTAATAGACAATGTAAGAGGAAGATCTCCAGGTACTCAAAATTTTAGATGCTTGAACTGAGGTTCCGTACAGATGGGAGGGGAGCTGGCCATCATATGTCTTGACAGTGTTTGAGAAATGAGATCAGACGGGGATAAAAGAACACAAAAACACCTAAATGAACTACAAGTGTGTCCAAATAAGTAGATTCTTCAATTTCATCCAGATAAACGCAAGGTGATGACAATATTAAGAAAGATCAAAGACAAGGTGATGACAATATTAAGAAAGATCAAAGACAATATATATTGTGAGTAACCTACTACAGACACAGATCACACGGGAGATATGGTAGAAAAGGAAAAAAAGATTTGGGGGTCATGGTGGACATAATGGAGAAAATATCTAAGGTCAATCAGGTGATATGGCTAGTAAGGAAATCCTTTGTACACCTGGATCCAGCTTCAGCTAGCAAGATAGAAGATAGAGGAAATACTGCCAGAGGACATAGATATAAGCTGCCAAGAAACTACAACCAAACTCGCCTGAGACAGCACTACGTTATGGAAAGGTTAGTAGGCCCTTGGAATAGCTTACCTGACAAAGCAGTGGGGATTCCTGGTATACAGAAGAGATCAGATAAGCACTGGAGAGATAAGGATAGCAGGTATGTAATTATGAGGCAGCTCTGGAAGGGTGTCACAAAGGCAATTATGAATGTAGCTATGTCAAATTCTCCTAGATAAGTCCAGTATCTATCTTTTCCTTTTGATATAATAAAACATTGTTCCCTCCTCTGCTTTAAGCTGACTTGAAGCAGCGTGATAAACTGGATTAGTGTTATTATAAAACAATGCATATAATAATTTTACCAGGAAATATTTAAGATTTTAGGCGTTGTTATAATTATGTGACTGTATCATCTGTTTTCAACACTGAACTTTAAGTTCAATTTGCTCAGTGTCACGAAAGTATAGTAACACAACCGTCAATCATGTGGCTGGTGTTCTGTTTTTTTTTCTCTAGATTTGTCTGATACCATATTACCATAGTAACGGTACAGTGGCGCCATCTGTCTGCTGTATGCCAGTCTAACGAGCGATGTCCCCTGGTACACAGTCACAATGGCGTCACAGTTTAAACTGTAGATCTAGTATGCCAACGTAATATGCGTTATATACCTGTCTCCTTTGTTTAAAAACAATATGGCAAACCGAGTAAGTGATTGATAACGATTAATATGAATATTTGGTAAATGAGGATCAATTAATAGCCAGCAAATATTATCAGTCTTTAACTGTATCTCCTGGCTTAGTCTAGATTAGAAGTTCAAATTAGATTAGGATTTTTCCGTCATCTGTCAAGTTTGTTTTTCTACAACATAGATCTATAGTATATGCCTTTAACATTATACGGTATTAAAAAGGAAGTACCTGGCTAATTTTAGAGTTTAATCCCCTCTCAGCATTGCTATAAACGGGAGCTTGAAGCGTTACCAATAAACACGTGTATTTGTTTACTTGCCCTGTGCCAATTTTACGCGCTAATATTGACAGACAAGCAAAAACATGTTTAGACTTGAGTATTCGAAGCAGAAACGTTCGATTTACAACAGGCAGGTTGGTAATTCATCTGCATTCTCCAAATTATCGTCACAATTGTGATGTAAATGTTTTAAAGATGTCGAGTTCTATATAAAGCAAACCGTCTTGCAGTTATATTTGTATAATAATCTTGAGATAATCACTGTAGTCTAGAGTGTACTGTAGATAGTAGATCTATAAATAATAACAGAGAACTAATTTAAAAAGCGTGGCTAGTTATTTATTTTATGAATAGTGTTGAAATATTTATTGTTCAAATATTTATCTCTTAAAAATATAAAGTACATTTCCAAATTGTGTTGATTAATTGGTCATTTGGTGTATATTTTAATATATATATATATATATATATTAGATTATATTTAATATTACTTATTAGTATAGATCTATAGCTGGTCTTTCAGACAAGACTAAATTATATATTCCCTTTTAAAATAGAAAAGAGAATCACTTATTTACAAGTACATTAGAATATAATGAATGAACACAAGGTATAGCTTGGCTACAATATAGCATATTACCAACTGCATGAAACTAGCTTAACAAATGTATCAAAATGATAATGGAAAATTAAGGATTACACAATAAACACCACGCTCACCCAGTTTGATAGTACCAGGGTGAACAGATGATATAGACATGATCACTGGTTTACCATGGACTTTAAATCCATGTAACTAGGCCGCAGCACATTTAGATAATCCTATGTGAGAATGTTCCACAATATTCTCAAATATAATGTGCAGAAAGTGAACCCTAAAAGAACATTTCATTTCCGATGCAGAGGGGAATTAAATGTAGAAATTAAATATGTCGCACAACTTGTTTGTTCAACGGCTTCCTGACTAACTAAAATTTGTCGCTTGAATATTTGACTCACGCATTTTGCAACCAAAAGGAATGCTGTTTCCTGACCAGTAATAATAATTTCTGAATAAATTAAAATGAGATGAATTTGAGTCTAGGGACTCCAATTACATACATGGTGATGGTTGTTTTCACATTTGTGTTTTAACTAAACTCATTAAAATAATTAGTGTGATCAGATATCGTAAATATCCTAAAATGTCTTATGGTTAGATGGTATTAAATTTCATCTTCCATGGTGTCATGCATGGTTTGCTATAATATCTTTCATTTTATTAAATACATCATTATATTTAGCCTACACGTGTAAATAATTGCACATCCCTTTTTGAAGATAACCTCAGCCTCTGCACTTCACTGCCACATGATGTTTTCTCACTGGATCTTTCAATGACATATATGGTTGTTAAACGTGCAGATTATTAAACTTTTCTCATAAAATGCAATGCAATGATGCCAAACATTATCCGAGCCAAAATTGAATTAGATAATACATTTGTACATTGTTTTGAATGATGGCGTGTTACCACCATGACGCCTTATAAATAACTCGTATGCTTGATAACTGTTTTAATACTTTTACTGCCAGTGCTTCAATGATCATACATATAAGTGTTTGTTTGAAGTCGGGTAATCATGTCAATATTGAAGGCGTCTTTAAGCATTTTATAATCAAAATTAATGCATTGCTCACACCAGTGATTGATCAAACTACACATCTTTTCGTATTTACGTGTTATTTCCCTCCTCTGTTCCACTCGGCTGCCCTGAGAAAGTTTGATTAGCTGGATCAGTGTAAATTAGATTATTATACAATAACAATATCTTAAAATAACTAGTTAACAGTTTATTACTGTTGTTTATAGATAATCTTGTATATCGTTCATTAACTGATGAAAACTTGCTCTTATAAGACCAGGGTTGAAGTTTAACCCAGGTTAAACTGGTTTAGCCCAGCCTGGTGGGGTAAACCTGGACTAAACTGGGGTTTTCTCAGAATACAGTATATTGACTCACAAATTCATACATTTTGTGCACATGAACAGTAGTTTGTTTGGTATGCATTTTAAAGATGTTAAGATGCTGACAATTTGCACCTATCAACAGAATTAGCCAAACTTGTCTCTTGCTATCATGAACTTCATGGTGGTGCTGAATTAGACTGGTGAATATCCGAACACTTTTGTTATTGTTTTGTGTAGTTTAAATGTTTAATTTGCATTTAGTTGGTTTTCTAGAATCAATTAGTGGTGCATTATGCCTAAAAATGAGTTTAACCCAGTTTAGCGCAACTCAGGTTTAGCCCAGTGGGCAGGTTAAACCTGCCAACTCTGTATAAGACCGAACAACATTTAAAGTATCTAATAATCGTGTGTGAATAAGCATTATTTTGGGTGACTTTTATCAAAGACACACACAGACACACACACATATTAACTGAAATCTGTTTGTTTTAGTCAGATTTAATGTTGGTAGTATTCAATAACACAATATAATTATTATAACGAATAGTGTTGGCTACAATATTAATAGTATATAGGAGAGAGATGGATTTTGCATCCGACTTATATTATACTAATAGATGTCTCTTGGCTATTTGTGTGTAGCCACATGTCTTACACCAGATTAACAGCTTACCATCTATGGTCTCTAACTTTTAAGAAAATGCTTGCAAATACAGTTTTTTAAGGTCTACTATCTCTGAACATTGTCTCTGGCTTGCTATTTCACTATGAAGTGTCTAAGTGACTAGCAGGTACCTCAGCAGGGATATATATATATATATATATATATATATAGGTAACTTGATTTGACTCAAACCCTGACCTGCAATTGTCTGTAATTCAGTGATTTAATCACCATAGTATATAGCCATCTTCTAATATGATTCACAAATCATACAACAAACATATAAAGACAAGATTCACATTTTCAGCCATTGTTAGCACAGCCAGTAGAACACTGTGCTCCAAAACTCCAGGTTTGGGTTTAAATCCAAGTCATGCCTATGTCTGTGGGATGTTTTACTATGGAGTTATCCCTTAAGTTATATGGCCTAGGTGTGACTAGCACAACCACTAAAAGAAAAAACTTTCACTCACTTTTCCACCTTGAGTTTTGACAGTGTCCTCAGTTACATGTTTCCTGTTGTGACCAGTGATTGGCCTTTCTAATCAAGGAAGCCACAAGCTTACATGATACCTATTTGTTATAGGGTTTACGTGTAGACTGAAGAAATTTACGAAGGATTCACTTGATATGATTGGCCCCTATCAACTAAGACGACCAGTGTGATTTCCATCCTAGTTGACAACAAACTGCTCCATCTATTCTGATAGGATGTTACTATTAAAGAATCCCCAAAAACAGTTAGGTGCCAGAATAACAATTACCCATTGGAGTGAGTGCTACTAAGCATCTTATTTTTGGAAACACCTTCATTGATCATATTTATTATCATATTTAGTTCTAAAGCATTTTAAAGATTTGGAGTAGTTTATATTCGAAGTAGGATTGTCATGGAAGAAATATTTCCGAATTAAAAAATCAAATGGTAAATTAATTTGTTTTAAGTTTTTGATCAAACTTAATTCCAAATTGAATTGACCCAATGTCCGATGTTTGTAGAATGTTTCCTGGTAGAGTCTTATATTAGCCCGTATGTGCCAAGCATGACCAGTGGTTGAAGTTAAACATAGCACTCACTTGAACAAAAATATTAATTATACTCTAGCTTAAAAACAAACATTTATCAATTGAACAATATTATGTAAGATATGTTTTAGTGAATCGGTTTACAAAGTGGAGTTACTTCATACCGTGATAGGATACCTTTATTAAAGTCACCGATTGATAGAACATCATGATATTGTTTTTGCTAGACAACAAAAGTTATAAAGAAAATTATTTACTGGTCTGTTTAGGGGTTTACTATTTACCACTTTTAATAGTAGCTAGACAAATTTATGCATTTACTGCTAGTCATAGTTTATTCAACAAATAGCCAATAAATGGGAAATAGAGCATAGCATTTGTTCATCAGTTTGGTCTTGGCTGAAATTTATGTTTACTATGTCAGGGCAGGACATTGGACATCAACGCTTGTCCGGGACAAGTGGTTTTGCACGCGGGACAAGTAGATCATCCCAGTACTTGCCCGACAGGACAAGTAAACTGAAGCATATCGAAAACGACTGTTTATTCGTCATTTCTTGACATTTCAATTTACGTGTCATTTTCCCCAGATCACCATCCGGAAGTTTGCCAAAAGACTGAAACCAACTGCACATGTTGAATGCGTGGGCCAATCACAGCATGCGTTATCAACATCTGCGGTTGTTTAGTCAGCGTAAAGTTGATCGTGGTTGGCTCATTAACATCACCTGGTCACGGAAGTTTCAGTCCATGTGCTTGTATTTACATCCGCTTTGCCTCCATGTGCTTGTATTTCACAAATAAATATACAACAACACCATTCTTTATTCAAAGCTGCTAATAAATTATAACTTCACATAATTCAGTGATATTGTGGAGGTTTGTTGGGACAAGTAAATTTCAGATGGGACAAGTAAAATTTTGGAACTCAAGAGTAAGCGTCATGCCCTATATATACTGGTGGGTACTTCTCACTTAGATAAATCTGTGATCAGGCGTTAGTGTCAATAGTTGAGAATTGTTGGTTACTTTATGAATGTTGAAGATGTTCACTAAGTGTATGCTTTATTGGATTGAAAGTTAGCAATGGATGAACATAAATATAGGTTAAATGTTGTAAGGAAAAGATCATTTTAACTGATTTTTGTAAACACTGAGTTGATGGTGCCCAGATTGGTTGTTAGAGCAGATGATAACATCACCTGCTGTAGGTTAGATTCTAATATCACCGTTGTGGTTTATATTTTATAATCTGTTTTTGATATTAACAGTTATTATATTTTGACTGTTCTGTCATTGACTGACCTTTCTTGTGGATGGCCTAGATGTTAAAATCAAAATATATTCCCTTTCCTAGCATTATTGCCGTCACTGTTATTTAACAGATCTAGTCATTATTTCAACAATTTAACAATAATATATTGGTTGTGTGTTCATGGATGGTCAAAACGGACATCATTTCAGTTAGTCAATTCAGCTGATAAGTTTGTTTGTTTATGCACGTAAACCGTACACAAGGTTTTTAACAGTCCATTAGTGACAAATGTGTACCGGGTTAATCTGAACTATCAAGTGATATATACGAACCAGGCTATCTTATCAGACAGCTGATCTAAAGCAACTTTCAACAGTTTCTCCTATCATAAAACCTACTCGTGTTTGTTTGCATGTGAATTAGCAGAGGAAAACTAATTATCTCTGTATGTACTGGCCACTACTGACAGCTCACAATATCATTTGTGATTGTAATTGATCATTGGTTTTCCACCTGAACTCATCCATCAGTCTGTTTTTGTCTCAGTGACATCACACAAAGTCACAAACCAGCGACCACTTGTTTCCATTAAGAATTAATTTTTGACCATAGTTCTCCGAATTGTTGCATATGTTTGAACTAATTAATTTTTACTCTTTTTGTTGGTAGTGTTGATTTAAACATTTAGTCTCATAGGAAATATGGAGTAAATGTGGTAGATATTTATGATAATGTTGGCATGGCATGTAAAAAAAATTTACTCCTGTACTCGGATAAAAGATTACAGTTTATGGCCTTTTATCTTTAGAGTATATTCAATATTTTTCAGATAATTCTTATTTGCCGTACTTGAACTAGTTTAATTAACATATTAAGGTAGATAGCCGCATCTCTCTAGTGTATACTTAAATGTTGTCGTGCCGTCATTGAAGGCAGAGAGCATGTAAACTGAATAGGATTACTGATATTCTAAGTACCAGATAAATGGTAGTTGATAACTGGTTCAGAATTTACCTTTGTGATTTACAGTGGGAAAGCAACTAATTTCATTTGGGTTATCTTTTCTGTATAGGAGGCAGAAGTGAAGTCGTGTCTTGCCAATGAAAGTGCCAGCCATGATCCAGATGATGATGATGATGAAGACAACCTGGAGTGCCAGGACTTTACCGAGTCTAGGATACTTGACAGCCCTCGAGTGAGTTGTTTTTGTTCAGTATAGTACACTGAACATACAGAATGAGTCATTTTGCCATATTCACAATTTCTTTTATTATTATATGTCATACGTGTAACAATCTTTGTATAATTGTTTTGTTTTTATTTTAGCATTTTCCACTTTACATTTCCACGTGTCATTCATCAATTATTGTACATTTTATCAGATTCCCTGTCTTAGGCTCCCATCTATGTAGATCAAATATTAATTCAAACTCTTTTGGGGGGGGGCAGGTGTCATGTTTTTTTCTTCTTTTATACTGCATTTAATTTATGATGTTGAATACCGTGGTATTAATCGTGGTATACAAATTGTGTGATATGTTTGTTATCCCCGTGTTTTTTTATGCTAATGTTCTTATGCCTCGATGGCCTTAAGTAACTGCTGCCTCAGTTGATTGAATCACTTTACATGTAATGACCCGACAACTATTTATAGTGAGGCAGAAGTGCTGAAATAATCAATAGCCCCCAAATGTTAGAAATGATATGGTTTTTAATTAACTTTAAAAATCATTTATTTTAAGTGCTATGAAGTTAATTAATTCCTGGGGTTAGTGTAGAAAACTTTCGATGCAAAGATATCTAAACTTCTTGTCCATGTTACAAACTCTGGTTGTTTGGTGGCACAGTGAAATGGGGTGTGTTGGATTTGATATGTCGAGGTCCAGACCTTAAATCTTTCACATGTTTAGTGCTCCACTCAGGCATAAATTGGTTTGTGGTTGGATGGCAATGGATTAATCCATAATCCAGACTATTGTTGGCCACTCCGAAAATTGGATGCTTACCTTCACTGTTAGGTGGTTTTGACATAAATCCAAATTTTTACATTAGTTGTGCAGGTGAGCACACCTAACACTCTGCTGTCATTTAAAATTTCAGTTATTCGGGTCTGATGCACTAAATACAGATTTTGTAAGATTTTGTTGTGTATAAGCAATTTACACTCGTTACACTGAAATACATGTTAACAAGTGTTTGTGTGTGTGTGTGAAATAAATAAACTAATTTTTTTTCTTTAGCTAGAACCAATTGGTCTTGAGGACACTGGACAGGCATTCTACCCAGCGAGAGACGTAATAGGTAAAGAGGGATCACACAGAATTAGTCTGGGTCTCCAGGCTAGGGGTAAGTTTTCATGTTTTTCAGTGTAAGTTTTCTGTTATTTGTTGAGTTAATTTGATCAATTCAGATGTTTACATTCACCAGGCAGTTTATCCTTCATGTATAATTAATTCCTGTGGAGTCACCATTATTTATGTGTCCATAGGGAAATATTAAAGACCTGGAGGTTTGCAGCACTGTGAAATATTTACACCTATATCTTTAGTTCATTTAAAGAAAGAAAAATAGATATTTACCCAAACACGTTTATATTTCAGAGTCCATCGCATCCTTCCACTTGCTGCCTGTTGACTGTACCAGTATTCCAGATGGCCAGGAGGATCCCGATTCTCTAGCCTCAGCTAATCAGCATACAGCAGTTACCTCACATTCATATTTGGAGGCAGAAATAAGTGAGTCACATCCATTTACGGCAGTTGAGTCTGAACTGGCCATTTCTAAAGAGCAGAACATAAAAAGTACAGAATCGTTCAGTCAGCACACACTTGGTGATGAGAATTCTGAACACCAAGATTCTCGGAATGCTGCACTGGGTGATGGAAGCTTTGAACATACCAACATCAGACTCGCTGAATCATTGTCAGGCCACAGACTAACGGATACACAGGCCGACAATAACACAAGTGAGTTACTGAGTCAGTACCAGTTGGACAGCTTGGAGTTGGGAAATATACAGTTGGCGAGTCCACCAATCAGTCATCTCGGCACAGTTTGCCCGTCGACTGCAAGGCCAACTGTTCCTTTTCCCAGTATACGTTAGAGGACACATTGATAACACCTCAGAAGAGCTGCTCTCGGGATACTCAGGCCAGACTTAACGAACGAAGCCAGTTCGGAGAACACTTAACAGAACATTGTATAAGTGAAGCTCACATCACCGGAGACGATAACACAGAGCAGAACATAACCGATAAACATGACAGCTCACAGTCTAGCACTGTGAAGACAATTTCCAGTGACGAGTACTCGGATCCTATGGCCATGTTTTCCACACGTCCCGGCACAGCTGTGGAGGCTGCCAATTCTGAGTGCCTACATCCAGATACAATCACATCCAATGGTCTGGATAGTGGTAGAGCATGTGAAGATGGTTTCAATGGCATGGTGAATGGCAATGGTCTGCATCATGCGAGCGATGACCACATGGAAGTGAAAACGACCAAATCTCAAGTGGACTCCTGTTCGTTCCAAACAGTGAACTCCACCCAGTTCCAGCCGGAGTCGTCTTCAACACCCGAAGCACTGAACACAGCAGCATCGGGTAATGCCAGCCACATGAAAGCTGAGAAATCAGAAAAAGCACACACAGAGGAGTTGGCTGCCACAGAGGAAGTTTGCTACCCAAGCCTGATATGTGTGACACCATCTGATGGAGACGGCAGTGATTTGAACAGTAGACCGTCATCGAAGGGTTCTCGAGACGAGATCTTCATAGCCGACAGCGGTGTGTTCACGGTGACGAAAACTAGCCAGTCTTCAAGTGAAGGTCGATCGGATAGTGCTGGAGAGGTAGAAGTCAACAGTGGAGAAATTAATCTTCTGTGTTTACTTAGTAATGGACAGTCACTGAGTGGTGCCACCAGCCCGAAATCAAGCTCCGTAAGTAGTACCCCATTAGTCGATGCAGTTGGTGTCCTAGATGTCAGTTGTAGGACTGGGGACACAGATTCGTTGACAGCTGGCTATCTAGAACATGTTGGTAGCGTCGGTGACCTGAGTAGCACTCACATCGCTGAGAGGAGTTCATTTACGACTGTCACTGAACTTGAACTGCAGTCACAGACCTCATCATTAGAGCCGTCCCAGGAGATTGAATCACGGCCTGCTCTGTCAGAGTTGAGAAATCAGAGTGGTGAATTGGAATGGGAACATAAAATGGATGAACGCATCCAGAATGGTAGCTGTAAAGATACTGAATGGAGAAGCCATGTTGGTGAGAACCATATGGGAGTATCTGAGTCTAAAATTCGCTTGGAAGAATCTGGACAGAGATGTGCCCCTGGCAGTGTAGAACAAGCCAAGGAGACAGATCAGCAGAATGGTTTTAAACAGTCAGATACAACAAAACAGAATCATGCCAGTCCTGGATCCTTGTCGGACAAGGTAGCAGCTCTTTTAGCTGAAGTCCGGATACAATCAGTCGATTCTCCGACTGAGACGAGTCACGGTATTGGTTATGACGTGGCCACTGATGTGGAGAAGGCTGTGGAAAGTGACGACGACATCAAACGAATCACCGCCGAATACAGAGAAGCTTTGAAGGAACACATGTCTTCCTCTGATCTGTCTTCAGACGTTGAGGACAAGAGATCATCACCTGAAGCCGATGACAAACAGCTGGGTGAGAATGTGCACAACATCAAGGAGCAACTCCCAAGAGTTATTCCCAAAATGCCTAGTGCATCTTTGAAAATTGGTGAGTTTAAAAGCTCTGAATCCGACACAGATGACACTCTTGATCGTGACGTGAAGAGGATACTGGCCAAATATGGTCATGCTCAGTCCGATAGCGAGGATGAGCAAGCTGCAAAACTGTCCTCTTACTATAGGAGTTCTATTACAAACTCTGATGTGGAGAGTGATAACATAAGTGATCGTGTGAAGAAGCTACTCTGCGGAAAACCCGACGAGAGGCTGGGGCCAACCAGTGCTCTTGCTGGGAGCAGTAATCTGCCACTCTATCTCTTCGATGATCCAGCCAAGAGCATGAGTCTGCCGGTAGATCTCCAGTCGGCGGCAAGCGAAGTTTCGGTTTCTCCAAAATCGGAGGATTTCAGATTCGGGCCACATCATTCCATATCCGAGAACACAGACTCAGATGATCAGTTGAGTAGCAAGGTGCGGCAGGTGTTAAGGCAAAGTGAATGCAGAACAGCGAGTGAAGCGAGCAGGTTATCTAAAGGCGTCATCTATTCTAAGGGTTCTTCCCGAACTAGCAGCACCTCCGGATCGATCAGTCTGGATGACCTTGGAAAGGACATCAACGAAATCGAAATCAGCCTGGAAAATCTGAAGAGGACAGGTGAAAAAAGTTCGGTCAAAAGTCAGCAGAGCAGCAGTGAATGTTTGAGTGTGATTAGCTCCAAACATAGACCAGTAAGTGAGCTGTCAGATAGATACAATACCATTGAATGTTGCCACTCTGACGTGGAGGATCATGGTTATTTGCAGTATTCAGGAATCGAGAAAGTCAGGAACACCACTGATAAGGTCCAGTTAATGGATGGCCTCAGTGGGCATGCACCAGCTGATGGTGCACCCGATAGGGAGGCCTCACATAGGGTCTCTCAACAGGTGATAACTGCTCGTGTCCCCCTGAAATCCAGCATCAGTTCCTATACTCCGAAGGTGAACAAGGCAGATCTTGGCACACACATGTTGCTCACGAGTGGAGTGTTACCACTGGATGTGGCTCTAGATATTGTACATGGATATGACTACCCAACAGTGATCACTGGAGACACCTCCCTCCAGAAGTTCGGCTACTCTGGCTACCAGTATCCAGATGAATCGGACATTAAGAGCGACCGCAGTCCGGTTGGTTACCACAAGACTGAGCTTACCAACCTAAAGATTACTTCAGATCCCAGAGATGAGCTGGTGGAGGAGTTACATTCTCAAGCCGGCACTCAGACGAACTACAAAATAGATTTCGGTGTTTATGGCCAGCCAACAGATCAGAATTATTTATCGAAGCAGCAATCGAAGCGTTGTTTATCGGATCACGAGTTTAATGCCAGTGATGGTTTACAGCTGGGAAGAACACCAGCAGACAGGGGAAGAGCTCTGGATGGAAAGGTCAGCATCACTCCAACAGCCTGTGCTCCCATCAGTTTTCTCAGTAATGTGAAGAACCTGTTTACGTCGCATATGGACAAAGTGGTCCTGTCTGCCTTCGATAAAAGCGTTGAACTTCGTACTCCATGCAGGCACCTCCTAGACTCTAGAGTCACCAAGAAGGGCAGCAGTGATGGTGCTGCGATGGATGGGCATGATGTTCGGCTGGAACCCACTCCAGCTGTTACGAAGCCAACTCGTACCAATACCCATGAGAGTATGCTGGATTTGTATGGTTACCAATCAAGTCCAGTTCACACGCTGTCAGATGCCACTTACCGAGAACAGGTGGATGCTCCCCGAGTCTTCACACCTGGTCAGTTGTCCAGCGTCAGCAATTCAAGGTCAGTTTGTTATGAACTCTTACCGTATGTTGGTAGTGTGCAAATATCATGATAGCCCTATTCTTTTTGTTTGTTGTTTTAAAGCCATTTGTTCTTTACATTTTATGACTAGCTTTGTATTATTTAGGGTTGGCAAAAGATTTGTCTTGTGCAGGTCTTAATTTATTCATTACATCCATCAGTAGTTTTGTTAAGAAATGAAGTGAGGGGGGGGGCCAACAAAAAATACCAGGGTCAGATATTGGTAGACATCAAGGGCCTACGATGGCACAAAGACCGCATTGGAAACGAAGGTAGCTAGGTCTCTACTTGAGAGTAGGCAGGGTCCCAGGCTTCTAGCAAAATCACTGACTATATGAAAAATGTTTGAACTAACATCATACCACACTTATTTATAGATTGCTCACAAACCATTTATTTTTGTACTTGACTACTTATATCACACACACCAATAGATAGTCCTTAGATCAGCTACATTTTTGACCCATTATATTTTAAGATTAATACATATTTTATAGAAAACAAGCATAAAATAAGGAAATTTGTATACATTTCATTTATAATAAAGGTACCTAGCCTAAAGCCGGTTCACATACATATCTTGTATGACTGTAAGTGTAACACTTCAAAGTAGCTGTGATTTAAGTTATCAATTTGGTACAGATTAATTGCACACCTGTGCTTAATGGGTACAATTGTGCGTGTGTGTGTGGGGGGGGTTCTGTTTGTGGAAATATAACTATAAGGCAAGAATATATACCATTTGAAGCACTGCGTGACATTTTTTCTAGCTCCATCAGTTCACTGATTCAGAATCATCCTCGACACATCATCGTTGTTCTTCATATATTAATCATATTACATGTATATGGGATCTAAAGGTGAACATTTTTCTTTTTGAATTCAGGTCAGATATGATGAAGTCTGACGGTACAGGAGCGATGACAGAGGGAAGTCTGACATCAAGCCGCAGCACCTCGCCCTTTGTTGTTTCATCAAAATTTAAACCATACAAGTTAGTTGTTCTGTCATACTAAGTACAGTAAAACTTGTCATTGATTTGATCCTTGCGTGAGCCTTTTAACCAAATTCTCTGATGTGTTCTGTTTAACATTGATAAAAGCAAAAGACTTCCAATGTCTTGAATCGTACATTGCTCTACAGTTGAACAGAGGGCCATGGTTACTTGACTCATTTTATTCTCAATCCAAGAAAAGTTATACAGTCTGGCCCCACTATAGTGCAAACCAAGAGGTGATTTCTTGACACAGAAAATTGGAACGTCTAGCCTTACAGTTAGCTGACCACATATCACTCAATTTAAAAAGACCTTAAGGACTTAATTGTTTTAGTTAACTTAATTTTTTATAAGTTAGCTTAGGTGATAAATTGTATAGCCATGTGATTGAGGTTAGCAAAGTCACTTCCAATTTGATAGTCAACAGCTTAGAGTAAAGAAAAGGTTGACCACTGCCCAGCAATTCAGGGAATTGTTTCCCAAAATCATGCCATTGCCTGTGGCTGACCATGTTAAAGGGCCCTGCTGTCTCGTAGAAATGTTAAAGATCCTCTTAGGTCATAAACTTCTGGCACTGACCTCCCTCAGAGTTTCCAGACTCCATTTTTATATGTTGTTCTGCTCTGACCTGTTGGTATTCCCTAAGAACCCCCATGATCATTACATAATGCATACAGTGCACATTAATACAAACAAAATGCACACACGACTCGGATATAGATGGATGCCTGGCTGATATCATTTTGTTTAATTTCATGACCCTTAACCATTGAACAGATATTACCCAGAAAAGTGTGAATGCTTAATTCGAATGATGTCCAGTTTACCAAATCAGCCATTACCTCCTCCTTCTTCACTCACAAAGGAGAAGTGCCAGTTGAGTTCGGCTGTTTAGCCTCTAAACTGATCATATGTAAGACATAAGGCTCAGAGGTGTCTGCTTAGAGAAACAAATCCCACAAATACATATCTCAGCCAGACTTGTACCTTCTTCTCCTTCTATTCATTTGCTTGTGTAATAAATGTTGATGCATCCTATTGTGGTCTATTATAGTGCGCCTTGCAAACCAGTACCTCTGACTTTAGCACTCGACGTTTTTGTTAGCGTTACATTACCCTTATTCCATATTAGTTTAGCCTCTAGCCTTTGACCAATCCAGCTTGATGGTTGTCCCTAACAGAAGTCAATGCTCCTGCTCGAATAGCCCTCTGTGTCACCGAGACATAGGAGCCCCTTCACTATGAAGGATGGACTCTGAGACTCACAACATGAAACTTTCCAGCTCGAGCGTTCTCATCACCGCACCTTTAGAACTGACGAGGAGAAGTAGGAAAAGGTGGCGTTGAGATTCCGTGCCATCAGAACGAACATCATGAGAGTATATTGCATCCTCAGAAAGTCTCTTATAGTTCAGGTTTTTAATTCGGCGAGATGGCAGCACCATTTAATGCGATCAACCACCCATGATGTAGTGGGCTGAAAACTGGTGATCTAGTCTGTGTAAATTCATTGCACTATAAAGTATGTGGTATGCCCTCGTGAGACTTGATCACGTGTCTAATTGCAGCATTTAGGCAGCGTATTGTTATATACAGCAGTGTTCACGGCGATATGAGCAGTTGACTGGGTTTGGTTGTAGATGAGGCATTTGACTGGATGTTAGCTAGTTTCCCATTTTGTAACATATATTCGATTTAATTTAGTTTTATTGTACAGGTCCTTTATCTTGTGTCCTGCTGACCTGGTGTAGTTTTCAAGTTTTGAAATTTTTAAGATTAAAAACAGTCAGTTTTGTTGTTAATTCTTTCCCATTTGATGCTGTTGTTTTCAATCTAAACAGACCAATCAGCAATCAGGATCTGTACTATGTTGAGAGTGGTACAGAAGATGCAATGTCTACAGCGACATTGACTGAATCAACCACAGAGAGTACCCATATTGGTAAGTGGGCACTATGGGCTGTGCTATGTTAATGATAATGTTGCTTTATGCTTGTAACTCAATCATTTGATATATGTTAGCAGTTCTTTATGTATGTGAAGATATGCATGTGATCCATGTTCATATCGATACACAGTACAGTCTCACATCAGACATGGGTCAATTCAATTCTGGCATTGAAATTGATGGGCAATTCCAATTCCGGAATAGGAATTGGTTTTCTTAAATGGAATTGGAATTGATAAATTTGGAATTTAAATTTATCTCAAAAACTGGGATTAGAATCGAAATTGATTAATTTGGAATTGATACATTTGATGTGGAATTGACCAAATGGAATTGAGTGAAATTAGAATTGACCAAACAGAATTGAGTGTAATTGGAATTGACCATTTAAAATTGACCTCATGTCTGATCCAGATAATCACCTGTCATAATAAGTACTGCTGTGTTTATAATAGTTGCGCGCTTGGGAAGTACGATCTCACCAATCAACTCAGTGGTCTGAACATTTCAGAGAGCAGTTTCCGCTTTATGGTTGTATGGACAGCTTGGTGATCATAACCAGTATATTGCTTACAATGGCTCAGTTTACCACATTTCATCAACTAGGACGTTTTAATTGATTTCATAATAAAATATGCACTAATTCCCAGTCCCTAACAGTAGATGGTATTCTCATTGTGTCCTTAACTGATGAAATAAATTAATGTCTGTGTGAAAAATGTTGATCTTTTAGCCAAAACTATAAAAAAATCTTCCCTGCCGATAAAAGTTATCTTTAAGATAGCTTTCTTGTATGCTCACCTCATCACAGCACAAAATGCAGGGGCACCTTTATGGTCATAATTTGTGTCCAAGAAGTTAATAACAGGAATGTCCTATACAATGGCGGGGCGCCTCCGTGGTCTAGTGGTAGCGTTTGGACTACAGATCACTACCACCCGTGTTCGAATCTCGGGGTGGGCATATCTGAAGGTTGTCTCGTCTTTGACTCCGCCTCATTACCTTTGGATGTCCCTCGGCCCATTTAGCCTACCATGTGCACAAAAGTGGCCGTAAAACACCAATCATCATCTCCTATACAATGGCTAGCTGAAAAATCGTTTTGGTCCTTTTTTTTACAAAACTGGATGTTCCCTGTTAGCTTTTAAGAAGACATTGTTATCTTACGCGGCATTCTGATAGTGGTTTCACTGTACTGGTTGTCTATAACTGACCTGCTGTTTTATTTTTAGGATCAGACGATGCCAAAGCACCAAGATTTCCTTCCAATGTTCTCGGCTCACGTTTAGACAATCCCGACAACACCGAAGGGATCTACCACAAACAGAAACCCCTGGGAGAGGAAGCAGTACTAAGCACCATACAAGAACAGCCAAGCTATGTAAGCGTACAGAATATGAAATACTGAGTAAAAGAAACATCTGCCTTTTGCATTCCTAATCAACATAGAATTCACCAGATCCAGATTACGCAATCACAGTTCTATCTATGACAACTAGATACGTGTAGTAATCCAGTTTGGTACCAGATATTATGAAATTGCATCAAAGGAGACAATTATGAAAAGACCAATTGAAATGTTAGCTCTACAGTTATTTTTTAAGCCAGCTTTACAAATATTGGGTCACAATGTTAAAAAAATTAGCGCAAAAGAAGAGCCCTGCTTTGTTATTTGGTGATATTATTTCAAGAACTACCTACTACTGTAATATCATGTTCAAATCATCACAATAACAATGTATGAATTCCAGTGAAATCAAAGGCTCCCTAGATTTGAACAATGGAGATAAACATCATGCCCACCATATAGTGTACATTATTTGACATACAGTCGGCCCCCATTATACTGCCGTATAATTTCCAAATAATTTGAACGCGTTTTCACAGTTTGTAATTCACACATTAAAAAACATAGCCAATGGCCACGATTACCCATGTACATTTATTGAGCACAAACTTAATTACATACCACCTTGGCTCAATCAGCCAAACAAACAGCCCAATTACAACCCTGAATTATTGTGTAACTCCACCCACTGAATTTATGTTCTATAAAATTGTTCAATAAAATATGACGTTTTCATTACAAAAGCAGATACACAAACAAATACATTTTCACAGACGTTTATTTGCGCACATGCACCTATAAACTTCATTTATTGGTTCATATAGTTGCTATCTTCATCTGTAAAACATGCAATATTCCAAGATGGCTGCTACTTTTTGCCCAATTTTGCAGAAACATTTTATTTTCCACACAGACACTGAGGTAACATTTATGTTGAAGTAAAAAATTACTAGGAATATTTATGAAATAAACAGTTGTATGTAATCTTAAAGAATGGTGCAAAACAAGGTGAATACATGGACTCCCTATTATTGCCACCCCACTAGTGCCCCGTCTCGCTTCGCGGTCCACATATAACACAGTCAACCAGTTGTGGACCCCAATGACCACATTATAACTGGGCTCTGACTGTATCACAGTCCACGTATAACTATAACACAGTCAACAAGCTGTGGACCCCAGTGACCACATTATAACTGGGCCCAACTGTATTTCTATGTTGCCATATAATATGATTATTTTATTTACTGAAGCAATATACCCCATTATAGAAGCTGCTCTAATGTGCTTTACAATATTATTTACAATATTATTATCCCTGACTCAGACCTGTTTCCACCCAGCACATATCTCAACTCCCAAAGGAGTATACAACACATGCTGCCATTATAGGCACAAAGCATTACTCAAACACATAGCCATCACATCCTGTCAGGTACTCATTTTTTTATGGATGAGTGAACCAGTTGTCATATGACAGCATTGCAGCTCACTGAGCCTCGAACCTGTGACTTCTCGGCTATGAGTCCTACGCTCTAACTAACTGCACTATCATGAGCAATAAATTATTAATTAGCTACATCAGCAATGTTGCTTCTAAAGTGCACCTTTGTGGAATTTACACCTTTGTGGAATTTACACCTTTGCGACAAGCTTGGCATCATAATACAATCAGGGTCCCCACGCATCCTGGAAAACCTTGAAAATAACAAATTCATTTTCCAGGTCCTGGAAATGTCCTTGAATTTTACAAAATCAGAAAATGCCCTGGAAATAATATTGCCTGTAAAAAAAATATTGATCTGATCATGTGATTGAAATTATTTCTCCTGGTAATTATTTGAACAGGCAGATCCTAAATAATGTTTCTGTGTGAATCATTATAATAATGAATGTATGTTTCATTATAACTGATCATATTTTATTCTATCAGGAAAAAAATCTTGCTCATCCCCTCCAATGGTAGCTTTTATTTCATCTGTATTCATTTTATGGGAATAGTCTATGTCCATGAAATCTTCCAAAACACTTTGAACTTGAATCCACCAGCTACAAGATTAATTTTCCAGAACATTCTATGGTAATTCTCGTATAAAATGACCTGCAATGTGGCAAAAATATACACACCCGATGCTGCAGACAAGTAGAATTTACGTCATATAACTATAACTGACTGAACAGTTATCTTGTAAATTATTCTTTAAAGGCTAATTGTGTTGTGCATGCTCCGCAGAATCAGTGTATTGATACACTATATACACCTAAAGCTTTCCAAATAAGAGTTGTGACATACTTTGTGTGTTGATTTTTCTTTGTTTTTGAAACAGGATTCAAGAGACACCGACAGTGGAAAATCGAAGTCACAGGATTCCGCCAAATCAAAAATGAGTGAAGAAATGGAGCTTTCTTTGCTGAAAGCCCGATATTGGGTGGATGGCTCATGTATGAGTAATTCCCAGCTGATCCCTGATCATAAGGACGCAGTGAGGGAGAATGTGGATGCTGAAGACCGATGTGTAAGACCCGGCATCCAACCAGGTTGCGCTATCAACGACATCACCTCACAGGTGGACAGATACCTGAATTCCTTTCATGATAAAGACAGTCATGTTGGCATGACTCCATCTGAATTCCGCACACCAAGAAAACATTACGGTCAAAACCCACTGGATCACTCCTCAATCTACAGTCAGGCTGGAAAGTCGCTGGATGAGATGCCGAGAAAATCATTGGGAGTGGAGGCTGGCTGTGAAGATTCTCAAATTAGACTTCCACACAGGTTTGACCAAGAAGTGGAGAAGTCAGCAGTTACCGAGAAGCTACCTAACACTCTTTATCAAACATCAAGTCCACATTATGACATGGCCACTCAGAAGATTAATTATGGCCAGTTGAGGTATTCACAGCAGACTGGTAAATATGAACTGCCTCCATCCTTTGGGGCGAGTCCTGTTCTGGAAATGTTTGAGAAGGGTGCCAATGACAAGGAAGTATTCTTACCTCTTGAAGCTGATCAGGTTAGCACCAGTGTTATTTCTGATATGGTTTAATGAAAATTCTCTGTTTGAGAAGTGTTTCTGGTGTATACTGTAAACTGTGAGGGTTGTTGGATCCGTCCGGCTCCAGTGTTGTCTCTGTTTGTGGGTTGTTTCATCCATCAGTAGAATTCTTTGAGCTGATCCCCTCATTTCTTTAGGGACAAGTGTTAGGATGAAGTGGATGCTTGTAGTATAGTGGTTAGAGGATTGTGCCACAAACTTTGATTGTGGGATGTTTTCCTTTATACCATATATATTTGCGTATAAGTCACACCCACATATAAGACGCACCTGTTTCTAGGACCAATAAGCAACCCCCCCCACCCCATTTACTGTTCCGTTCAATTACACACGCTAACATGTTTCAGTAGTAATGATATGTCTTTGTGACCACATCACTAATTAGAGCATCGGATTAAATAATCATGGCTTGGAAAGACAACAGAGAAAACACGCCTAATAAATTTGTTTATTGTTCATTATTAATGTTGAAAAACAATATTATTGTATTTCCCCTTAAATTATGCCAAATAGTACCGTCCCTTTTAGTGTGACCTGCGTATAAGACACACTTGATTTTGGTGTTGATTTTTTAGTATAAAAAGTATGACCTATACCCGAGTATAACGTAGGTCCCGGCCATTAAGCCGAGACTTTGTCAACATTTTGACCCTTATTTTGGGGAGTTGGCTTAATGGCCATTGCTATTTCATTGTCAAGAAATCCAGTCATTGGGAGAACAAAAATCAGTATGTTAGCAACCGTCTAGTCTTGACTCTAGTCTAGATGTAGTAGATCTAGATGCAAATGGACATCAGTCATCATTTTTATTTAAACTCATGGAGTGAAAATAGAAGTGAAACAAGTTGATGATAATTATACATGGCTTTATAATGAAAATCACTATTTATATGTAGAATTATCTGATTTTTGTAATTATGGATAAATGTTGTTGGACACAGTAGCGCATTTCATGAAAGCAACGTCGGTAACAAGACAACTCGTACCCAAGACATTCCGTACCCAAGAGTGTCATATCTCATTTGATTTGCAGCATAGACATTAGGGTGCCCCCATTTACATATTTTGTCTGGGCATATTTATACTAATAACAGAATAATTAATTTGATTAATTCATTTATTTTTAATAGAGTGTTATTTACTAACTGACTGCATATACCAGTAATTTACATTGTCTCGGTTATTGCTGCATTAGTGACCAAAGCGTACCATTAAAGGCTCAGTAGTAATTGACAATAAAAAGTCAATATGTCTAATTATTTCTAAGTCATTGACTTCATATGCAGTTCATTGGATGTTTAAACAAGCCATTAATTTAAGTTTGAAGTATATATGCACCAACAGTTTTTGTAAACGATCGTTGTAATTTGCCCTAATCTGTTGACTATTAGTCTATACAAAACACATTGGTATGAATAACCGATTTTGAAAACAAAACTATTTCCTGTGTTCAAAACGTCACATGAAAATACTGCAAAAACTCCTAAAAACGACCTTGGCTTAATGGCCGGGACCTATGGTATATGGCAGTTGTCTCCTTTTGACCTTATGTCCCAGATCTAACCCTAGATGAGACTAAATATACCACACTCACTCACTTTAGGATAGAAGCGCTGCATTCATATGTCCCAGGTAATAATAGTGCTGAGTCTATAAACAAAATGGTCACTCACAGTTCTAGCCTTTTCAGCTGATGCAGAATGTTTCTAAATTTTCAGCAGCCAGACTCTGAGGACATGCCTGGCAAGTCATACCCAGTTACACCTCATCCCCACACTGGGTCTTTGCACACGCCGATGACTGCATCACCTGTGGAGTCGACAAGACTTACGTCAAGGCTTCCTTCTAAATACTACTTCAGTGATGGTCGTGTGATTGACAGGTCGCCAAACAGCAGCAGTCAGATGAGGGAGCAGTCCTTCAAATCCGATAGACAATCAGCAAGTCCACAGCACAGGGACACGATTGCTCCAAAAGAGAGTCAGGCACTTGATATGATGCACAAAGCAGACTACGCAACATTGAAGGAGCAGCCTGGTGATATACGCACTCATAGCGAAACGAACCAGAAACTAGCCAAAGATAAACTGATCAGTGGTCCCCGTGCAGGTGAGGATCCTGATAGCTCAGTCGGGTACCGCTTTCACTCGGAGGATGTTTATCACACGGGACGGCTGACATCTGAAGCGCCTTATCCAAGTCAGCATAGTGGGAGAAGTAATGACGAGGAGAGATTGATGCAGAAGATGCGCTATGTGATGGCACAGCTAAATCCGAGGGCGGATGATCTTCCCGCCGACATTAATGAGAAGTGGGATCAATTCTTAGAGATACGGGGCCAGTCCGACTCCAGTTCTGCAGGCTCCCGAAGTCTGAGCCTGGATACGTCTTCTGCCTTTATGAAGAATCAGTCCTCATCTCAGGCCAGCAAACAGTTCAGTTCTTCACCATTCGATAATGAATATGGGAACATCGACAGGAATGGCTACACTAACCTCAGACAGCGGAGACAGGTAGAAACACCTGGTAATGGTGTAGCGGGTGCTAATTACAAATCTGATACAGGTTCTTATAGGCTGAATACAGATCATTATATGGATTCAATAACTGATGATGCTAACCAGCCTAACAGTCCACTAAATGTCAACAATAAATATCATCCAGATTTATATAAAAATGAATCAGAATTCGGTAAGCAGTGGAGCAGTAATGAATCGAGTTACCGACGAAGATTAATGAATAATGGTATGAAATACCAACCAGAATCGCACTTCGATGATGTCAGACATCTGAAGGAACACTACAAAAATGCAGATATCGTTCATGAGGATCCTTATAGTGATGACAGAGATCATTACAAGGAATCGTACAGTCATGATGACGATGGTGGTCACAGACTGACCTACTGTGATGAGGCTGGACGTGGCAGAGATCAATATGGCAGCAACAGTGGAGAACGTAACGAATCATACAGTGGTGATGCTGAAACACGGAGTAATGTCCGGTACAGTAATGCTAGGACAGCCTACAAGGATGTGCGTGGTACTGATTCTGATAACTACAAGGGTGCGTATGGCAAGGATGGCTTAAGTGGCAATAATAAGTTTTATCAGAGTGATTCTGGCCAGCAGAAAACTGATGATGATAGTGGTGAATTACGTAGAAGCAATATGAACCAATCACTGGATTCAGCAAGTAATACAGGCTTTCACAACAGCGTTGAACCCATTGACAACAGACAGAATGGGTCTGACCAATCAGGCAGCGAGAACAACACACAGGATGATGGGATACGAGGAAACGATCCACACCATCACCTGGAATCCTTCCAGAAGACACCAGAGACGCCGCTGCACAAACAGTCGAGGGACGCTGCTGTCCAAGTGCGCACTCCTGATCTTATGCAGAATAAAGGCTCCACCTACGATGATCAGGACACTGAGGAGTTGCTGAAAGCTGATCTGTCGCAAGCGTGTCAGGTTAATGAGCCATCATCAGGTCAGGAAGGGGAAAGTGGAACACTGAATGCCGCTAACAATCATCAGGTATCTTTCTCAGATCAGAGCCGGTTTCAGGGTACATCTGAATCTCAGCAGTCAGCACACAGAAATGTGAAGAACAATGAA
Source organism: Paralvinella palmiformis (assembly GCA_025642065.1). NCBI lineage: Eukaryota > Metazoa > Annelida > Polychaeta > Terebellida > Alvinellidae > Paralvinella > Paralvinella palmiformis. Next base: position 264,373 of record JAODUP010000320.1, read on the forward strand.
AGAATGTTACAGCAATCATCAAAGAATGAAGAACAAGAAAATGACCACAACAGCCAAGGTGACCCAAATGAAGGCAAGGCCGCTTCAACATCTGATGGTGATGAAAAGATGGCATCACCAGCAGGGATACTAATTGCTGAACAGAATTCTGATCAAACAAAAGATAATAGCGAGGCTAAGAGAAAGGCTTACTTGGTTAAAGATGAAACCCTACCCTCAGTACCTGAGGATTCCACACTTGATTCAGTTAGTTCCGATTTTACAACCAGCAGTTATGAGAGCGATGGCAAAATCATCTTGAAGACCACCAAACGCCACCTGCCCGATGATCCAAAGCTGCTCCGTTTGCAGCACAAGATCATGAAGCAGAAAGAGAAATACAAACACGAACGACTCCGTGAGCTGAGACGAAAGGAGAAGATTATCAGATTGGAATGTGTGCTTGCTGAACAGAACATAGTCGTCAGCAGGAATGCGAGAGCCCGTTCTAACGTAACCAACGATCGGCAAATGTCTGCACCAAAGAAAACCAGCACACCATCATCTCGTGGCCAGGTTGAAGTCGATACATCAACTGATTCGACTCTTATCAGTGTGTCAGATATCACAACATCAACAGTGACACCGGCGAGCACCATATCTGAATATCAGACAGAAGGCAGAGACTCTTCAATGGAGTCTGTACAGCCACGTGTCACTTGTCAGTCCCAGGTCACTCTGGGCCCAAATATGCTTCAGTCAGAAACCACCACACACCTGAATGTCATAGAATATTCAGGTAAACACTTGACATCCACTTGTTCTACGTATGGACAGGAAAACATAAAACTCCAGTTGTCCTTTGCTCAAGGAAGGAAGAACACAGGTGGCTTGTACATGGAATTTGACAAGCCAGCTCCAGTTTCACAGATAAAGGGCAGGTCTAGTAGGGGCAGTGAGAAAAATAAAGAGAACTCAGACCTGCTGCAGCAGAAAAGGATACAAGCAAAGCAGAGAAAACAAGAACAGAATCTACACAAGAAGAGAACATCAGGAAGTGTACCAATGGCAGAAGGAGGCAGACAGTCCTCGCGATCTCGAGAGGCAGCCACACAGGTTGATGATGAGGTCAGACAGATGTCACAGTCCATACAGACACAGGCCGTATCAGGGGATCTGCAATCGGGTACTCTTGGCCACGTTTCGGGTGGCCGTAGTCATACAAGGGATGTTGGGACACACGTTGCTCTGCAGCCCAAAAGCATTCAGAAGGGGAATAAAGACGTACACAAACGGACTCATGTCAAACGTGAGTAAATGGATAATTATTCCTAGTGAAATTTCATAATCTGTTTTCTCCCACTGACGTGATGTATATGGGAATGTGTCTCCTTTTGATCAGCCAGTTATGTTTATAAGAAGCATACAGATACCAGGATGAATGAACCAACAAAATAACATGTGTTCATTATAACCTTTTATTTATCACGATAATATTGTACTGTGGACAATTAAGTGTTTATATTTGTCAGGGAAATTAATTATATTTGGCATGAAAACAATCTACTGAAAGTGCCAATTCTTATCTGTATGTTGCTGATTTTGGGTGGATATGAGAAATATAGAAACTGGGGAAATGGAAAAGTACCGCATGACTATATTTTGGAAACACACTACTGTCTTTGAAATTTTTATTGACAAGCTTTATACATTATTTTGGACAGCTGGTCTAGCTTGGTTCGTACCCCTGGAGGATACAGGCCCATGGAGAAAACCACTTCATGAACGACAAGCATACATTGCTGGTGGCGTTGACTTGGAATCGGGTGGAAAAATGGATGACTGGATGTCCAGCAAGAATCAGTTCAAGTCCGATGTGTATAGGAATTCTTGGGCAGCTTCCAGGAGAGGTAGCAAACTAAGCCTCCAGGTAAGCTTACTGACCATAGTACGGTTTGTACAATTATTATGATGATTGGTTTATAAGCTGTTATGAGTATGTTTAGTCAGATGTTTAACTCATCTTTCTTTGAACATTGGTGCATTGCCTTTAAAATCTTAAATCAGTTCTAATGATCCATTCATTTAAGTTTGTTGTCTTAAATAAACGCTGTTCTTTCGTCAACATTTCTAAGTGAATTTTAGGCATTTAGTATTGGATATTTTTAATCTGCAAATGTCTTTGAATGTCTTTTTCTATGTTGTTTCGTTAAATTTAATTTAATTCCAGCCATAATACTACTACTACTACTAATAATAATATAGCTTTTGTAGTTACATTGTCATCTTGTATCTAGAATTAGCTGGTTTGTGATCTCCAGTGAGATCAAACATTTGCTAACTTATGCTAATTGCTGTGTTATTAGTTACAGTTTTCATACTCCATTTTTACCTTCTGCTTGTCTAAAGAGGAGCATAAATATAGAGATTTGAAATTATCTTTTAAAAATTGTCTCATCATCAAACCCCTATCACTCACTACATGATGTTTACACATCAGAAACGGATGCTTATCCCTCGTGAAGTGGATAGAAATAACAATTTTGACTGGAGCTGATTTATGTTTCTGTGATAGCATTAATCAACCAAATCACAACAATCATCAACTGTTTGTCAGTTGGCAGTCTGAATGGTGTTTCTATGTAAACTAATCCAGATTGATGAGGAAACAGAAACAGCCTCTAGAAAGTAAACATCAATTTTTAACAATGATGATGATGACCTGTAATTTTAGTATTTTGATGAGCGGTTACCTTAATTGTTCATGTCTGATGCCTCATACATATATTTATAGGATGCATTCAGGGCACGCAAACCAGACTTTGTATCACGTTCACATGAACGCCAGCGTCTGGTGCGTCTGCGAGCAGATGAACGTCGCATACAGGAACTGCACAGAATCCAGCGAGAGCAGCTGTTTGCTGTCAGAAATAAGTCGGATGCTAACAGAAATACACACCCCTTTAGTGGTAAGTGATTTTGGTTTATGAGTAGTTTGGTAACTCGCTTGCTTAGATTAATCTGGCTGTGTAAGGAGGAGCTAATTTTAATATTTACTTCTTAAATATCTGGCAGAGCAACATTTTAGACCACAGAGGAGGAAGTTTACCAAGAGAGAGATGATCGAACAGACAAGAAAGTAAGTTTGTCATTTGTTCATTTCTTTGTCACACACATGAACACACACACACACACACACAGATAAATTTATTATGGTACAGAATACAAAAATAATAATGCAGTGTCTGTGCCAGTTAATCTTTAACGTCCTGTTAAAGATTAACTGGCACAGACACGGCATTATAATAAACAAAACATTACGTAATTCATAATTGTTTTTTGTTTTGTTTTTCAGATTATACAGTAAACTACCTGAAGTTAAAAAACAATTAGAAGATGACAAAAAAGTGAAATATTACCAAACAAATCGTCTTAGGGCAAGACTTTATAAACAGGTGATTACTGTTTTACACCAACACACACACCTACACCTAGTTTAGCCACGGACGAAAAGTCCAATTTTACTTTTGTTCTTTATCTAATGAAACAATTAAAAATTTTCAGTTTGGGATTCTTTAGTTGTAATCGTAGATGGAATGCTGGCTAAAGTCATAAAGATTGTGTAATCTTGCAAAGTTTATTTTACACAATGATGTACAAAATGAAGCTGTTCACAAAATGTTGTTAACCGATCAGAAGAAATAATTTGCAAGTATTAATTTGTAGAGTACTTTTTAAAGTTTTACTATTTGTACCAACACTGATCATGTTGTTATATCTGATGGTATTGCTGGAGCAAATTGTTGCAGAATCATTATGAAAATTAGAGAATCCTCCAGCTTGCCTATTTATTTGCTCACAGTTAAGATTCAATAGATTTTCTAGTCTGTTTCTGATCATTATGATATTTGACCTTATTCCAGCTGATTACAATGTACTTAAAACATTCTATATATGGAAAAGAATATATAAATTACAGGCTTGTTTATTTGGAATGGAATGGGGAAATTTTAACCTTCTGTTACATGCATGTACAGGGGTAAAACGAAATATTTCTTTTTCGGTCCATTACCAAGCTAGACACTGAGCAATACCTCAGAGGTGTAACTTGAAATTGCTAAAGTTCAAAACTAGGATATGAAAATTATATTGATCGGTTTGTGTGGAGAATTGAGTATATATTTGTTGGTGTAATATTAGTTGCGTGACTGACATTTTTATTTCATTCCAGAGAATACAGAACCAGATTCTCAGCAAGCAAGCTCCTTGGTTCTCATAATATTGAAAATGTGGTGTAATATAGAAGACAGGGTTTTGTGGATAAAGAATGAAACATTTGAGAAACCGGAAATATCTTTGTTAAAAATAGCTTCTGTGTGATACAACCTTTTGCATGAATATTTGTTCCATTGTGACATGTTTGATTGTGTGTGTGTGTGCAGATTTCAGTCAGTATTTATATTATATTCTGTTTACTATTTGATGTTATTTATTTATATATTTAGTTGGGTTTTTTCTTTTCTTAATTTGTCCAACTGTTATTTTCAAGATGGATCCTTCGAGAGATATAATGTGATCCACTTTTTTCCAGTACCAAAAAAAACTTGTAATGTTTATTATAGCTTTATATAACTGTGTAATTAGAGGCAAACTATGTATCTATAGTGTCATTATGTTACATATTTATAACATCATTTTAGTTTTGCAGAAAGGGGTTTTATTTGGAATTAATATGTAATGTGTGGAGAATATTTTGCAAACATTTTTAATAAAATAATCATTACTGTAATACCGGCTGTGAAATAATATTTCATATTTTATACGTCGTACATATTTGATTTGCTAACACTCGTATCTGAATAAATATAGTACACACATGTCCAAGAAAGTCCCTGGATGTTAAAAACCAGACCCCAAAAATTATTAAATTGTTTTGGAATATTGCTTGATTATTACCAGCAATCAAAATAATAGATCTGTTTCTTTAAATGCGACTTATAAACTAATCCAGATTGACGAATAAATAGAAACAGCCTCTAGAAAGTAAACATCACTTGGTTGTAGATCCCAATATTTTCACCTTTTATGATGATGATGTGACTTACCATTTTTCTTCCACCAAGGATAGCAATTAAATCTAACATAAGTTAGGATATTTGTTTAGATATGTTGCAACCATCTCATTTTTAATTTTTGTTTACATCAGCACAGGTGATTTAGAGATGATGGAAAATGTAGGACTCGACAACCCCCATCAGTAAAACAAAATAAACATTCTTCAGTCCTCGGGTTCCAATTTTCAGCATTAGTATTTGGGTTCCAAATTTGACTTTACGCAGATCAACATAGATATCATTTATAAATAGATAGATTTCCATTTTAACTACAGCTTCAAATATCCAAGAGGAAGATTAATAGTCTAGTGACAAAGTCGGATTTTATTGGTCTGTAGTAAGGATCTTGCAACATTCTAAATAATCATGTCAATCGGCTGTAGTTCATAGAAAACATTTGCAAGTTGGAGTTGCCTCGTTTAGTAGCAAGTACAATGGTTATTATTGGTTATACCAATTATTAAAATAATACAAAAGAAGTTTTGTAGCCTACAGATTTATCAAGTTATACTTCTGTTGTTGCACTACTGTTTATCTTGGTCATTGCATGGATGAATGTTGTTTAACGACACATCGGCACAATTTAGGCCATTCAGTTTCCTATATCTTGGCCATTGCAATTATTCGATCTGTATTATTAATAATTAACCTACGTTGTCAATGTTTTCACTGGTTGATTCACGCTCTAACATATCGGTGTAATAATGCTAATATTGGCTGCATAAATTATTTATTCATTTCAGTCATTTAAAAATATTACACCATGACATTTATAGAAAATGGATATGACCATTTTAGCTTTCTGCTGTACATGTCGCCTGCTGTTATACACAGAGAAACGTGTGAATGATGAGAGATTTGAAACAACGTTAAGGACTCGGTGCCTAATAACTCTATACGGTTCATGTGTCGTTCGATCCAAATCGGAGAAAAGGCACGGAAACTTGCTACCAGTGGAAATGTTCATCCAACCGAAGACCAATTGGTGCACTTCCCGACTGAAGATGGAATAAAACAATTCTAAAAGCCCTCCCGGCGTGCCTCGCTAAGATCAATGCTCTAACAAACTAAGAAATGCTCCTAAGAGACTGTAACACATTCAGTTGACTAGCGAAATAATATTTAAAAAGGCCCGCGACAGCCACTCAACGTCTCCAGTATAAAACGGATCCAGACTTTTGTGCAACCTTTGATTAACTGATTAGCACCAACAAAATCGACTCAATTATTTCACATTAATAGACACACTTTGGTGCAAACAAAATGACATTTTCACCGCCACAAGAACGTCTACGGTTCCAGACGAAAGTTTGTTATTCATGTCCAGAAAAGAACTCGACGATGTTCAAAAACACTACAGACAACGGTAGTAAGGTGCGGAATTTAAATGCTGAAATGCTGCTGATAGAGGAAACTGAACTACGACAAATTCTGACTTAATAAATTTAAACAAGAAGTAAGTCAAAACCATCAGTGAGGTTTTCTTTCGAGCTAATCAGCTTCAAAAACATGAATAAATGTGTCGTTCGTTCTGAGAAATGATAACATACTGTATAAAGAATGCCCATTTCCCATCACACACACACATATATAATGGCCACAGACACAAGACTTAAAAGAAGTTCATCACAGCGGATAAATTATCCCTCAGTATTTGTGCTCTATAAGAGCTCTCTTCACTGAGGAGAGATAGTCATCCACCTCGTCAGTGAGTCTTCCATCTCGCATATCTCTCTGTCCGTCATCAAGTGATTATTTACAGCTACGTCTATGTACAGAGCTTTGGGCTGAGGTATTGCTAGAAGACGATGTCTCAATGATCCAATAATCACTTCTCATGTTGTGCCTTCTTTCGGCGAGCAGCCAATATGGAATAGAATGGTGTGTCGCTTTTGATGCTTTGTCTGCATAAAAAAATGGATACACGTTATTTCGGTGCCGAGGTGTGGAGTCCAAACGACACGAGGACCAACAATATTAAGGTGTAGATCACATGATTTTATGGCAACTTTTCTGCACAGAATCAATCGGCCGACAAATCTTATCTTGGAAGGTAGACATAATAAACACAAAAGTTGAAACACTATCAGATGTCGGCTAGCATTCAAACACCATTTCTCTTAAAACAAATATAATAATATGATGAAATCCGCCACCAGAAAACAAATAATAAAATAAAAACAAACCTGATCGTCTTCATCCATGCCTCTTTTTCTTCAGGTGTGGCAGCTGACATCCTGTATACAGTGTGCTTACCTAGATACAGAAAGAAAGGTAAACTAACTGATTGACCATGACAATCGACATATATCTTACATGAAGCTGTGTTACAGATAATGTGTGTGTCTTAGTAGTGTATGACAAAGCACCTCTAAAATTAAAATGTTAATTGTTTTCAATGCGCTAACTACTGTGATATGAGGAGTGGCACTAATATGGGGAGAGAATGCCAACATTTTGCACTAAGGTATTCTTAGTATAATAATCAATTATAATAACAATTTATATTTAATAAAGTGCTCCTACTAGCAGAAGCCAATCAACGGTGCTGTACAAATAATAGGTAGTATAATAATATGTGTCAATAATAAGTGTGTGTGTGTGTGTGTGCACTGATTAAAAGACAACAAATCTGCCACACTGACCCTCTATGACCTTGCCATCACTGTTTGTCTTACAAGCTTTGATGACATCATTATTGGCTGCGTACAACTCAAAGCAGTTAGACTTGTCTCTGTCATGAGCCTCCCGAACCTGAATATTCTCCAGTGGAATGATTCCCTTTGGTTCTTTGTCCTGTTAAAACAAAACAAAAACACTATCACTATATGAGTGTATCACACACCCACACAGAGAGAAAGAGAGAGAGAGCAAAGAAGAGGGAGACAGGTCAAAAATGGTGCAATGACGAGAGAGGTAGAGAGGTGTCTCAGGTAGAAATTTGAAAGAGCTGGTTTTCTTTTTTATCCACTGAGAATGATAGCCCCAAATTAAACCTATTAAGTGGAGGTATTGAGTGTGTCTAGGCCAAATAAATCAAAAGATCTTTCGTACTCTAATAGGATTCAAGCCTATTTTCAAGAAATAACATCTTTATCACTGGGAAAAAAACTCATAATTTAGAAAGGTTTAGAACATCCATGCTGAAATGTGTAGACTAGTGCTAAGTCACTAATGAAAGATAAATTAACCTATTTCAGTTTACTAAAAATCTAATGTCATGATATTGAGATGGGCTACTTATCTCACCTGAGTGAATTCAAAGTAATAGAGACAGTGGTCTTTAAGAAGAAACCAACGTCTTTTCCATGTTTTGTACCTTCCACCTGAAAGTAAACGCAACATAAAATGTACAGGTGATGAAATAGTAACTGGCCAATTGCTAAGCAAAATACAAAACATTGTACCAGATCATACATCTAACTTTAACCGAAGCACAAATGCGAAATACTTCATTACGACACTGATCTGCGTAGAGCTGGAAAGCTTCAAATAGAAATGGCCAATTTTCTGTTATCAGTAATTCATCGAATGTCGTGCATTTTACCAAATGAATAGAATTATAGGTAAATATCAAAGTCTAAAAACGGACTGATCTGTTTCACATGCACTGGAAGTCTGATCCCTACCAACATGCAGGTGCATGTGTTACAGTGAGAGTGATACTTTTTTATGAAACGAAGGCACACTTTCAAGCAGTTATGTCATGCCGGGGTAAAAGCTGTAGCTTCCTTACATAAAGCATTCAGCGGAATGCGGATGCTCAAATCAGAAATTATGGCAAAAAACACCGATTCGGGCTTGTTTCGTAAATCAACAATAATATCAAGTAAAACTTGAGCAATTATTTTCCAGACGATATTATTACAACTCTCTACAAAGCACATTTAACATCAATTATTGTCAACAAGCTACGAAATGTCGATATAAACAAGTCTTCATTACTCTATTTACTACTTTTCTTAAAGTTGAGAAATTAAAGTAAACATGAAAAAGCCGCACAGAGAAAACTTACCTAATATGCCTCAAATGATACAAACAATGCAAAAATCATGCACACAAAGATACATGATTTGTTTTAACTTTACTGAGAAGAGAGGAAATAATATACCTTACTGGGGATAGGGTTACAGGAAGGTGAATATATTGGTGATTTTGCATACATTTCTCTCGGGCCACCAACCACCAAAAAGGGTTTCTCATCGGCCAGATAACAAACCAAGAGAAACTGGGACATTGTGTGCAGAATGTGCCAGAATACAATTATAAAGGGTGAGATTTTCGTGGAAAATCCTCAAAGGGGGACGTAACTGTTAATGTGCTACCTGAGGATTGTTCCACAATAAAACCAGGAATTGGTCAAAACTTACTCAACTTGGTTCGTCCTTCGCACATTTTATGCAGACCATAGGAAACGAAGAACCAACAGATACAAAACTAATTAGAACTTGTAGGCAAACAGGTGGCGCAGCAAATTAGTTGGTTAATTGAGTTTTGTGCTCGGACCACAACCACGGCATACACGATACAGAACAAATAAAATGTTATTTGAAACCTAACAATGATAACATCTCATGTGATGAAAACAATATGTAGATGTAACGGGAAGGTGGTGCGAGGACGTAATACACAAAATACTTTTTATAAACACCCAACTACTCTTACTGTTATTTATATATATATATATATATATATATATAAGTTAACCCCCCCCCCCTGTTACTACAGACTTACAAGATAACTTATCTATCTGAATATCAGTAATTGGTGCTAACCACTCTCAGGTGCATTTAATATGCTAACAAATAATAATAAAAATAAATATTGAACACATAAACAAAACAAAAGAGACATTAAAGACAACACGATCAGTGACAGCTGACACTAGAAACATAACTTCCAGGAACTAAAAAGGAAACTGTGTAAGTTGGTTAATGAACAAAAGCCAAATTATATTAAGCACCTGCCGAGTCAACATCGGGAACACTGATGACTGGGAAAACACCGAGGGTTATGCTCAATAAAACGTGGTCAAATTCATAAACAAGGTCAAAGGTTAAGTTTTGGTCTACTTACACCGGCCACTCGCTGCAGGAAAGCGACCAACCAAACGAGATATTAATTCATTACTAACATAGCACTAAGATCATTTTTCTCTCGCTCCAGCTACTGGCATTTAGTCACGGTGACACTGGAGTCTCGCAATTTCTCACGTTTAATCTTAAACATTGGTATTAAGGTTAGAATTCACATGACGAGCACACATTATGTATATAAATATATATAAACATCAGTCTGGGGTTAGTACCAGTAAGAGATCTTCAGAATCCCAAGCTTCTAGATCTATTCTTAATCAAATAGAAGAAAAACGAATGCAAAAATGAAATGCAGAATGGTAACGAACAAACGTAGCATTAAGTCATGCCGCTGTTTTTATTTTAGCCGTTAGATAATGTTAGAGATAACTTGGTTCATCAGTCACCGGAATAGACTGGGATGAGTCACTCGTCTAGGTCATTATGCACAGGATGCGGTTATGTTTTAAGTACCCACTCAGAGTTGGTCTCATTAGGAGAAGAAGCATATTAATTATGCACACCATCCAAAAAAAAATTGAGCCGGGAACATCTCGTAAGATTAACTGGATGACTTGACGTATTGGACCAATGACATACAAGAAGGACTTCCCAGCTTACTTGCGTCACAAATTTACAATGACTTAACAACTGGCTGAAGTTTGCACAGTAACAAACGGACCTTCACTGAGAGAAGCATATATATATATATATATATATATATATATATAACAAATCTTGCTATTATAAAAATTAGCAATCAGAAATTTCATGAAAATCACCAATTTCCAATCTGAAGTTTGGAATTACATTTCCAGTTTTCTTAAATACTTGCCTATGTGTTACAAGACTGGAAAAACACACATGTAGTCAATACCATTCACTTCTTAGCACAATATATACAATTATCAAGCAAGAAATGTGATCACTTGTCTTAACAATACAGAATATCAACTGGGATACGTGTGAAGTAATTGGGTAATGAATGATGCGGCTCGATTACGTAAGACAGACACAGGGTAGATGATTGTACCTTGCTTCCAAAGCCAGCCCTCTTTATCCGGATTGAAGAATGTGTGAATGAGATCGTCACCATCATCTTCCGGAATCTTAAATGGCTCCTTCTTGATGTTATCGTAGATCCTCTGAAAAGGCAAGACATAAGCATCACGTTAAAAATAAAATTGAACGAATGCCAAACAAAATCTGTAAAGCAGATGTGCACCCACACGAACACACACACACACACACAAGACAAACCATTTGAAGTGGTACACACCAGCACATTACAGAGAGTTAATGAGTGAGTGAGTGACTTGAGGGAGTGACTTGAGAGAGTGAACAACTGCTATGAGTATGAACTGAAATACCATTAACTGATGACGTTACACATGCACTGATTCCAATAAAAGAATAAACCAGCCTCACAATCAATATAACAGTTAACAGTCTGTTAAAATACTACAACTTGATGAAAACACTTAAATACACACACTGTAAAACAATTTCCATTTTAAACTGGCCCACTACAATATACAAGACTAGATGATGAGATTATAACAAATCCTAAGGCTGTCAAATGTCAGTGATCATAAAGCACGCCGATTATGGTTAACTCACAGTCAGTAAGTCTGGTGGCAAATCTTTTCCATCATTAATACCACGATTCATGTCAATGAAACGCTCCACGGTTGGCTTGTCTTTGACGGCCGGATTATGTAGGCTTGTGTTGAGCATGATAATGGCAAATGAGAGCACGTAGCACGTATCTGTAGACCAGAAAAGAAATATGTGTGCATAAATACTGGTTAATGCTTATACATGCAGTATTATTATATATGTAAGTAAAAAGACAAAATATCAAGACACATATAAACATTAGAATATTATATGATGGAATGTTAGAAATGTAACAAAAATTAGGAAATGGGAGACATGATGCTGACATATTACGAATCAAATCAGAAAATGCACAAACAGATAAATCATACTTTAATCAAACATTATGATTATCATTTGCAGTTTTCTCTGTATAGCTTTTGCCTTCAATATTTTCCATTGTTATAAAGAGATCTAGCTTTCGTTTCATGCTCTACAAATCTTTCTTGTAGTATTTGTATTCCCGTTAGAACTGTTCATTTTCATCTAACTTTTCCGTAGCATTACGTTTCCTAAGAAGTACATATCAGTCCATTATATTTTTAGCATTCTATTTAAGCAAACTTTTCGCCGTTATTCTGTCCGGTTATAAATCTAGAAAATCACACGTCCATTGATAGATTTCACCATAAAATGATAACACTAGATGTTCTTATTTTACAGCCATTTTTCTCCACACACAGTAAGCTAAATGGATAATCTTCGAAGGGTATGAAGGAAAACAAAACACAATTTAAACTTAGGCAGGAACTTACACCCCAATCTTAAAGAGACCTTGATTCAGCCATAAATGGGTATCTGATAGGACAAAGATGGATTAATAAATTATATGCTTGGAACCTGCAAGTATGCCACCCAGAAGGTGAAAGTGGGACTGGATCCTACCAGGGGGGCACCATGGTGCAGACAAAAATGTGAATTCCTTCATCTGCAACCCGTCTCTTACACCGGAGCGAGAACAGGAGCACTGTTTCTTCCTATCACCGGGGACAATGACCCGGTCACACGGATACAAATGACTATTATTTAAAAAACACTCGCCTACGAAAATGGTAATTATCAACAATGGGCCATCATCACCTACCAGTAGATGAGAAGTGTTCAGGATTCAGTTCACAATATCTTTCTGCAAAACACTCCATCATTCTGTCTATCTTCTGAGCTTCTCCTGGCAAGCGAAAACTCCACAGAAATTGTCTGAAAATGACAGAAATATTATTTCAAATTTATAAATTTTTAATTCGAGGATTAGCAAGGATCCAAGGTTATCCTTTATTGGAATAGTCAGGATTTGATTTTTAAATATGGATCAACAGAAGCATGGACGGGTAGATCCATCATTCCACACTTATACATATACTACAAACAAGAGAATATAGGTGACCATATTCAGCACAAATAATTGACAGATGAAAAAAAAAGCATTTCCAATTCCCTGCAGATGTGTACAACTTTCTTAACAATATAATTATTCTGCTATAACTTGTATGATTAATAATACCGTTGTGAAAAAGGATCAGTTGAAAACCATTTGGTTCAGATAATTCATAAAATTTATGGATTCTGATTTAAATGATGAACCTGTGAGGATATGATAAAGAAATCTTCTGGCTTAAAGTCCCCTCTGAATATCACAAAAGTTGGCTAAATGGAAGCAACATGATATAACCTCTCCGACCAAGGTAAATTATAACCAAGGTAATCAGCCGATTTAAATCATGATTAAAATGACTCCATAAAAGAATTCATCAGAATACCAAATCGTTTCCTGATGAAAAGAAAATCTAGATTTGCAGAAATCTGACAAGCCTACTCTTCATTTCATATTATTATAATTATTATTATTATTTTTGTTTTACCGATTCTTACCAAATAATCTGCAAAACCAAGATTATCATCTGATTTATAAAAAAACACCAAATTGTCTTTATTCTTATGTGTTCTAGTAAAAGCCTGCCCAGTTCTCTTGTGAAACAGTTTAGGGCTTAGAACAAACAAGAACTTACCTTAATGCCTGGACAATCAGCATGTCAGAAAATTCATGAAGATTGACGAAAGCTTTTAGCACCTTTATATTAAAGTCATTCCTGTAACAAAACAGTAAACAATAGCACACACTGAAGATGTAAAAGAATCGCTTAAAAAATCACATCTATTTTATTTTATTTTCCCGAGTAAATGTATTTCTGTTACTAATTGTATCTGTTATCTTATTATCTTCATCATCATATCCTGAGTAAGTTGATGTTAACAAATATTACACAAAACAAGACAATCACTGTTTTATCAATAGAGCACAATTCCACTCTCACAGCATCAGCTCACCTTTCACCAAGGTAATCTCCGATGGCCCTTTTGTTGAGGCCTTCACCTTTAAAAAGGAACTCGGCAATATCATCAGGGTTATTCTTCAGCAGTTCATTCTCGATGAGGTACTCGAGACCCTGCCAAAAGAAACAGAATCATGTAGACGTTGTTGTGCAACCAGCCCACAACAGCAACACATAACAATAGACAGAAGCCACAACGCGATATCTGATGTTTGTTTATGATGTCGACTAGACTCACCTTTTTAGGATCCATGTTGAACTTCTTCTTGCCAACAAGAAGTGTCGAAGACTTTGGATTTCTGTGAACAGACGAACAGAACATGAGACATGAAGCAAATGGTGAGTTATTCTGAATAATAACATCTCACATTCTATTACAAACTGGGAGAAGAACCTCGGCTTTCCATCCACTGAAAGTAATATCAGGACTCCACCCGCCCCCCCCCCCCAAATAAACAACAACAATCAAGATGTCTCTTTTGTCACATATATCCAACCATATATGTGCAACAATGGATGCTTATGACTGCAAATGGCATACTGTATGTGCCATGGTGGCCTGACATGGAGTACTGGTCAGAGAATATGTCTAGCAATATCCAGATATCATTTCTCCAATACAATATCTAGCTTCAAAACACCAGTCTGCTAAAACTCTATCCTCTAGGCGGCACTAATGATTGTAATCCTAATGTAGAGCACTGTTCCCAACAGTGGGAAGAAGCCACTTTAAATGGCTTACTCTATTTTTTAAACTCTCTAGTCTATTTCACCAGCTAGGTCTGTGGAGCCACAGAAAGCCACAAGTGCCAGATATATATCACTAGTTATTCCGTGCGGTTTGATAACACATGATGGTAATAAATACACCAGGCATAATAATAATACGGCCAGAAACATAGTTTAATGCACAAGATAAAGTGGTTCCATCGGTCAAGTAGCTTGAAATCGAGTAACCGGAGTGAGAACAAAACTACAACTCATGACAAAAACATATCCATGTTTTACACCTTTATCAATACACAACACAGCCTTTATACCTGGAATGTTACATAATCAGGCACTAAACGAACGTGTTAATTATCATCTCAGAATATCTATTTTAGCACTGAGATGACCGATTAATCATATAAACGAAACAGACAAATCCACTGTCAAAATTAAACCTATCTCTGGATAGATAAGTGTAATTCATTTGTAACAGTAATCGTCTGAGCATTCATATCTTGGAAAATTAATCATGACGAATATAGAACGGTACTGGTATTGCTTAAAAACAATATGCCAATATGTCTGGCCACCGCTTATATGTATTGTACA
The DNA here is from genome assembly GCA_025642065.1 of Paralvinella palmiformis. Lineage (NCBI taxonomy): Eukaryota > Metazoa > Annelida > Polychaeta > Terebellida > Alvinellidae > Paralvinella > Paralvinella palmiformis. The sequence continues at coordinate 279,850 of JAODUP010000320.1, forward strand.
GGACCAAATTTTTTTGTTATATTATCTGTGTTGCTCATATGCTACCGGTACTTTGTTGACAAGTTTTTATGTTCTTGTTACAATACACCATAATAACAATCATAATTACAGAAACAATACTCGGAGGGTGCCTCTGTGGTCTAGCGGTAGCGTGTTGGACCACAGACCACTACCACCGTGTTCAAATCTCGGTGTGGGCATATCTGAAAGTTGTTTCATCCTTGACTTCACTTCATTACTTTTGGAGGTTGCTCAGCCCATTTAGCCTGATATGTGCACAAAAGTGGCCGTAAAACATCAATCATCATCATCATCATCATCAGTAACAATACTCGGTCCTCCACATATGAAAACTGGAGGAGAGTTAAAAACAGCTCACAGGGATCTGGCCAACAAGAGTAATTCGCTCTTCTTGGAAATAACATTAATTTACACACATTTTCTGCACGTTATCCGTGAATTAGATTTTGCCATGTTAGTGGATACTTGTGATTTCTTCACTCGGCTGTCAGTGCTAGTGAGGGCTTTTCTCTCGATCATCAAGTTGATGCGATAGTTTAATTATTCTGAGGCGCGCAAAAATTGTTCTCCCGGAAGTTAACTTAGGTGCACAATAGTGCTGAAGAGTGATTGCACGCCTCAGAAATGGACGGCTGAATACTTTATTATCCCTTCCCAGGAAATTCATTCAGAGTGCGGAAGTATTAAAAAAAACAGATAAGACAAATCGTGAACTCCAGCTGCATCAATAATTAAGTTGCAGGACGTCAGTAGGTTGGCTATACAAGTAAAATAAATACAACAGTCAAGCCATCTCACAAATTTTAATCAAACTGATAGAGGGGTGAGGTAACAAATGATAATCATTTATTCGTTAGTCTAATCTGCGGATACACAAATATTTTATGTATAATATCTTTTAAATTTACTGTAAAAATAGCAATAATTATAGATATGCAGCATATGGGAATCAATCAATATTGTTTAAACTAGATATGCAGCACTTTGGAGAAACTTTGGCTACAACACACCAGCATGGACCACCATATACCTGTATCCTGATGACCCATTTTAAACAGGAAGGAATACAGAATTTTCAGATTTGTCTACGTACATCTATCGATGTCATTACAGGTAACACAGAGCCGTGTTTACCAGAATCCACACTTTAATGTATAGGAATCATCAAAAGACCCAATCTCGGCTCTTCCATCAATCAATGTTTATCTTTTGGCAGGCATCCCACATATAGATCGCAGCCAATTTCCATATTCATAATCATCCACCAACACGGTTGACCCTTGCACACAGTATTACGTCGAGGATAACTTAACGTTGTCTCGTATTTATTTCTGTTTTTGTGTCTCTGTACTTTATTGAAATTTGGTTTACTCTTTTCTGCTCTACCTCCATAACAAATAGAGTTTACTGACCGTCCAAAATAACACGCTGTACATGGTACAAAAAGCATATAGTTGTTTCCTACAAGATATGCACTTGCTAAAGGTGACATTGTATGTGAAAGCACTCACTCAACCCTAATTTGCATATAGGTAAACATAAACAATCACCACCAGCCCAAAATACCCAGACAGGATTTCAATATAATTATACAGTGATCAATGCTGGGGTGGGGGGAGGTGTTTATACTATCTAATTCATTGGTTTGTTTGTGAACTTGATGCATGAAATCATCCTAATGGCTGTAAAATGTTTTTTTTAAGAAATCGAGGCCCAGGTGTGCAACCCCACAAAACAACCACCTGACAGATGTAGACACCCCCAAAACTTGGCTGTAAGCTAATAATAGGCACTTCTGTTTTGATACAAAAATCTAGCATGTTTTCTCGAGTGGCCAAGTGTCCTACTAGGAGACGTCTTTCTAATTTCTCAGTGATTTGTATTTTTGGTTATCTGAATTGCCAAGACAACCACGTCAGCATGAAATGAACCTGGCTGTGGAATGACGCATGTAGGAATACTGATTATTGGAGATGAGCCATTCGGAAGAATAAATTTTAACAGATCCTCAATATGATGTGCTGAATCGCTTCATACAAGTTTGGTCTTCCTGAACAATATTATAGCCACAAAGTAATCCTTCACAATTATTGCTAACACACACGCGCACACACATCACACGCACACACACATCACACGCACACACACTTGCTTTCCTGTATTAAGTCCTGTGATGAATGGTCCAGAGGGTGTAATCACAGATGTATTATGCCAGTATCTTATCTCATGCTGCTTAAACACACACACACACACACACACACACACACACAGACACACACACACACAAGAAATATGTCATAACAATGGAAACTAGTTGAAACTGGTCACACTATTTGGGTTAAGTATAATATTATACTGCAGAATATAAAAACTAACAAAATAGCATATTAACTTTATTATATTATAATATACTGGTATTTCCTGTATCCTTTTTAGGTAATTATTATTGCATTAAAATTCACTAACATTCAATGACAGTAAAAACCTTTACTCATATTTTATATCATATCATAAGACCTCCCCCCCCCACACACACACACAAACTTGTCCCAGGTAAAAAGACAGGTGAATACATAAAAAGACCAGTGGCTGCAGTAGTAGCAGCACCTAAATTTAATACACACGAAAAGTTTTCAACATGTAAACACACACACACACACCTAACAAGTAAACACTTACTGTTTTTCATCATGTAGACCTGGTGTGCTGATGCCCTCAGTAATGTCCAGGTTCTCCATCTCCTGTGTCACCTCCACCAACTCATCTTTGATTTGCTGCAAATAAACATAGGACAGGAAATATAGTCATGACAACAACGATAACAACAACAGGCCTCACACACCCAGTAGTCCTAACTTACAAGTGATCCAATATAAAACCACCACGTGGACTTTCATATCATGTATTACACACAGTATGTTAACCTCAAGGCTTTCATACATACATATATATATATATATATATATATATATATATCAAAAATTTAGATTTTATCATACATGAATTAATTCATGATATTTAAATGATAAACTTTATTAAATTGGTAACAGCTGGATCATTCTACAGTTCTGATGTGACTTCTTGAATATTGGACGTGAACAACAAGAAATGTCGATAAATCTTTAAAAAGGCCTTTCTTTCTTATCAGGATAACCGATGAGGGCATCCTTTGAGTGATGATCTGGCTATCTGATCCAGACTCTATCTGATCCAGACGTGTTGTCATTAAATCGCCTATCAGTAAACCAATATCAAGCGCATCACTGTGACTGGCAGCTTGTTATAGAGTGGCCGCAACAATTGCTGCCGATGTGACTTAACAGTACCACCATTATATCTACACATTCGGGTATACTGTGTGCAATTCAGCAGGTGAGTGTCAGTGAGTGAGTGAGTGAGTCAGTCAGTTAGTGCATAAGTGATCCAGTTTGGGCCATACGCGACGGAAATTAAATGATCTGGCCGAAGCCTTTTATTGCAGGATGAAATCTTTCACAAATACTAGAAATTTCCCCCCCCCATTACAGCCCAATACCAACTGTCAAACAAGAGTACCTAACACATCACAGCTCAGAGTAATTATTCAGGTATAAAACATTTCAAGTAACTCTATACAGCACAGTTTTAACAAAGAAACACTGCTGAAAATGACTAACGATTTGCGCCGTTCCACAACACAAGATCCTTTACATTAAAGCCCATTAGCTAAACACCGGGACAAAACGTAAGAAGTACAGGGTTTCCGATTATAAACAAACACACTGCTATCTCGGCACGCCATCATGCACAGCAGCATCGTTCATCCGACATTAACCACAAACCATCAGATCTGTCGTACACATCTAATGATCTACTGAAAAGATTGCTCACAAAACACAACTTAAACATTACGACTGTCCTTCCTTCCTTCGTCCGGCCGGCCAGCTGGTTGGTTGGTTACGAATTCTCAAAAATACCAATCGTCCATTGTTCCAGCAGGTTATACCGAGAACAGAATCTCTGATCACTGAAAAGGTTGTTCTGCTGAACCAAAAGTTGTCATAGCAATCGCCAATCTGACCATGCTAAAACAGCCAGTTTAGGGTCGGAGAGTAATCACTCGCAATCACTCGCACACACACACACACACAGACAGAGAGAGAGAGACAGAGATCCATATGGTAGAGAAATAATAGCCTTCTACATGCTGTTATTACTATAAATGCATCATATTTTTATACACATTACTTAATTTCAGCTTTGGAGAAGTGATGTTATCAATTCAATACACAGCCTCTAGCACCCAGCTGTAGTGTAGAGATGTCTGGCTTTTTACACCAATGCTATCGGCCGTGTTGTTTACGGGCTGAGTCGAGATAGAGTAAACAGGTTACGACTGGATCTAAGATAATTTTCAAAAAGATTTCATTCCCGTAAAAAGGTCACCATCTCAACTATATAATGGGAGATTGAACAAATGTTTGTGTCAAATCCAATATAGTTAAATGGAAACATTGCCATGTCTATCGTTTACCATTTCCAATTAGTAAAGCTTTGGGACAGCCATGCGTATTCCCAATCCTTATGCGTTACCTGGAGCCTTCTTCCCTTTCTGGATCTACCCGGGACGCAGCCACATGACAGCACCTCCATCGTATCCGGAACAAAAGGCACATTGGCTACCAAAAAAAAACAGGCGTCCACCGGCCAGTGTATATGAACAACAATGCTAAATCGCTGTACGGTGAATGCTAGCTAGAAATATAAGTGCGTGCGTTCAACAGGCCTCGTATATCCTCATTTGCTGTGCCTGCGAATGTGCATGATGATGCCTGCATGCACCGATTAGTCGCGAGCTTGAACGCAGTACGTTCGTTTGTTGATTCAAGTCATACCGTTGCCGAGAATGTCTGTTACGATCCATTACAATAAAGTGCCAACAAACACGCACGATAACGGAACGGCCAACGAGAAACAGCGAAATCAAAAACACGCTCACAAACACATATATCAAAGCCTATACTCTCAGACCAGGCCGACGTCTAATGTAGCCACCACTCACTGAACCACACAAAACCATACCGAAATAGTTGTACATAACTAAAATTAACGTTCTACAAACAGACACAAATCACTGGCCGAGTGTCGAACACAAACAGAACGTTATTTATCCAAGCCGGGGTTCGGGTTCACTCATCGTACGGATAGATCCTATTATATCACTGAGTGTTTGCCACCGACTACAGGGGAACCATAACTAGAGTCTAATACACGCAGAGAACAACAGATGGCGTTTAAGTAGCGCGCCCGGTGTGGTATCATAGCCGCAAAGCTACGACGAGATCGGCTACGGACGGCATCGTGGCATCGGACGCGATACTGGATCGTAGCCATCGGATCCGTGTACAGTCAGATGGATCTCATCATACGGCAGGACGACATCGAATCAAACAATGTGGCACCTGATCCGGCAGCGCGATATTACGACGACGTTATATCCGGTTTGTATAGATGGTCGACGGATTGACACAGGATTCGGAGCAACGAAATAGCATCGGACGTCACGTCGTATGAAGACGGACTGGAATTAAATCCATCGTAGAACAGTGACATTATAGCGGTATTAAATCACACTGAAGCCACCATCCAATCTAAATTTTCAGGATCTGACGGGTAATGAAGGCTGTGCCAGGTCCACCACTGCACTCCCCCCCGGCTGATATGAAGAACACAATTTCAAGTGGCTCGTATCCGTGAGATATCTTAAGCAGAATGCAATTTTTGAGCTGCCAATAACACAGATCACAACAAACCGAGAGTAACCAACAACAGGCAAGTAGAAGATCCCTGCCTTTAAGAACAAGGTTAAAAGAAATGCTTTGATGATCCTGAAGAGATCCTTGACGAGATAACCAACACAGACTATTAAAAATAATATTATCCAGGGTTAAGAGCTCCTGCTGTGCAGGGAATTCCTGATCTGTGCAGCAAATAAGACACACACACGCACGGACGGGCGCCTTCTACAGAAGACAATCCAGATAGAGGTTGCGAGTCTGTGCAGTTATAGTTCAGGATCCCATCTGGGGACAAGGACGCAGACAGCCATAGATTAGTTCAGTGTGTCCCTGGCAAGGCACACACACACACACACACACACGCGGAGAGAGAGAGCGGATAATTGTATTCTGAGAACAGGGCATCTTCTTGGTAATGCTTCAGTGGTCCACATACAAGACAACTCCACCCCCCCTCTCAGAGACCAACCTACACTAACAATAAAAGGAGAAGCCCCTTTGTGTATAATTCAAGAGACAGAGGGGGACTTCTAAAGGCAGATGTTACTCAGCCTGATGGGAGGGGGGGGGGTAAATTTAAACACCCTTAACCCGGCATACTAATGACGAAGATGATTACGACCAAGAGCTTATCAACAGGCACGTCTTAGCCCGCCCACAGATTATGATACAGACTGAGAGTGGGAGAGGGGGGGGGGCAGTGGATGGTGTGGCGGGAGATGGAAACGATTATTGGGCGTTTTAGACAAACCGAAAAGAATCATTTAAGTAATACACCACCCACTGAACGCTAACCGTTCATCACGCGCGTCATCTACAAAACATTAAAATAGAGCTTATTATCGTTGTTGATCTCTTAATCGTCAACAATAAACGTTAATATGCTGCACTACTGTACTCCAGGAGTCTATAACACGGTGCAACGTCCGCCGACGTACAAGGCCGTTCCATCTCGGCGTAATTATTACTCCGCTCCTGATATCCGGACGACTTCAATAAACAAGCACCCATTAAGCACCGTCACGAGCCGGAGAAGCGAGTGTTTACTATTGCATTGCATGGCCTCATCCATAACGGAAGGATGATATGAATCATAAAAACCCTGACGTCATAATTGGACAACTACGAATCGTCGTTTGTGTACGACCAGGACGCGCGCCGCTCGTTGTCTACACGCCGCCAACAGCCGTACCCAAAAACAACGTACACCCCTTCGCCGCGGTAACGGGACGCGACCAATTAAGGCGGCCAAAATTGCCGACCCAACAACCAACCTCGCTCTTCGTTTATTTCAGCATGATCCACGAATTACAACACTACACTCGCTGCTCTTTATAATAAACAACGCTCCTGGCTCGTTCGGGCTTCGAAACCGTACCTAGAGCTAACGCAAACACGAATCCAGAACACAGCAAGCCATCAAATTACATCATCTAACAAAACTCGCCCACTGCCAGCCAAATGAGAACCGCTCGTTTGTGATCAAATTAATTAATCAGCGGGGCCGTTCCCTTCCGCACTCCCCCCCCCCCAGCAACAAAACGCCGAGTTCTTAATCCAGAATGCAGCATGCAGTAACATAATTAGCCAACGATGATAGCTTTTTTATATTTATTTATTATCTTTGGTCTATCCAAGAGCCAATTACATCAGATCGTAATTGCCTAAGAAAGGGAATTCACCGAAGCCGGTATAATCTTTCAATCTACGTTGATCTAGTTATCGGGGGAAGCAAAAACTAATCCTTCGGATAAGTAACGTAGATAAGAGACCAAAATCTGACAGGCCGATGATTGACGCTAGTAACTTGTTTACAACAAAAACATAACTAAACAAAAAAAACTTTCCATAACCGGCTGTGATCAATGTACTCGCTGAACTGGACCAGTTTAAAAAAAAAGCTTTAGACAATCGTTTCTGGATGATGAGAATTAGTGCCTCCTCCGAGAGAGTACCATTTCCGCTCTCGCAGGACGCCATCTCAGCGTTCTTATTGACGTTTTCCTGATAACCAATTTCTGGCGAGAACGAAAAGATCATAAATCATAAGAAATCGGTTTCTGTAGCAACGATAAAAACTTTTTTCGGGGTGTTTTTGTTCCACCGTTATCTGTATCCCAGTATTCTCTGAATCCGCACACCAAATGGTATCCATTCGCATACGACGCCGTGGTCTGTAGAATAGATTTGCTGTTAGTAAGTAGGATAAACTTATAGAATATGAATTATGGAAGCCACTTTATTTTATGCTATTTGGTCTTAAGCCCAAGTTTTTAAATTGGAATTGAAAAAACAGACCAGTGTTTCAGGTACATATTCTCAAATGATTTTACCAAGATATAGATCCATGTGTTTTATATATATATATATATATATATATATAAATTAATTAATTAGACAATCATAATCAGTAATCTTATTACATAGTATGATCAAGTCCCAGACTTTCTCTGATCTGTCTGACGACGGTATAATTCCATTTGTAGTTTACAATTTCAGACAATGGTCATAGAAAAAAACGAATATTAAAAATTAGATGCCAAACATATCTTTCTTTGGTGGGTATATATTGAGAAAATAATATAACAGGTAATAGATACATCTGATACAAAAAATAATGGGCTTATAGACCAAGGGACAAACGAGGGCAATCTCGTAGCCGAGTTTGTAGCAAATCATACTGAAGACCTTCTTGGCGCGTTTCTATCAGCTGCGTTACTGGTGTCTGCTGGGTGCTTCATCTGGTGATAATTTTATTTCCTTACGGTCTAGCTTTATGGCCATATGACCGAAATGTGACCAAAGTCAACCCTAAACAAGGCACCTCCTGGAGCTCTCATCCAGTGATAAAAACACGAGCCAGAAAGACGTCTGTCGCATCTCTCATCTACAGGTTACAAGAGCCCGGACTATTTCTAACACACACACACACACACACACACACACACACGCACACTAACACACTAACACACACAAATATACTATACGTTGTTTGGCTTGAACATTAGACCTGACGCCAAACAATGATACCATGTATTCTTAGAACTGTTTACATTCTATAATGACTAATGCTACGCTTGGATCATTTGGAAGCTAAATGATAAACTGCGTAATGATGGTAAATTAGGCTCTGACCAGAGTCCTAACTGACCTTCAGTGTAAACCATGGTGTAAACATGACCTTCCCGGACGCAATAATTTATCAAAACTAAGCCACTGACTAAATGATAAGCCGCTGACCAGAACCAACATCACAGTTAAGACAGACATGAACTAATGCTTGAATCAGTTACTTGTATTCGGTGATCCGACTGATCCCTGGTCTGACTGACGAACAGTCGCTTCTGTCACAAGGCTACATCTGATAGATTACTGGATCAGTCAGTTCTGTAAAATTTGCTGGATCTAACAACAGTTACAAGCCACAACGACGTATACATTTCTGAACCAGTCACAGCCTCATACAGATTAAATTGCTCAATCAATTGCAATCTTGTACAGATTTCTGAATCAGTTATAACCTTGTATAAACTGCTGAATCAGTCTCAGACGTTTACAAACTGCTGATTTAGTTACAACCTTGAACGTATTACAGGGCGCAGTCAGTCTTCTACGTATTGCTGGATCAGTCAGTTTTCGACGAGAATAAGTCTTATACGAAGCCCAAATCGCAGGCCTTTTTACCCCTACCCCCCCCCCCTCCTCCATTAAATACTCTGATAGCCGATTTCTAATTCCGTATCAACTGATTTTAAACTCCGCCTAACGATGCACTCGATGGACATCCTAAACAGACAGAGGAGCATGTAAGAAGCTTTGCGCAACATGAAAAACTTACTGTAGTTAAAATTCTGGGCTAGAGTTAGAAGTTTACGTAAGCCGTTAAAAATACAAGGCATTCGTTTGTCTCTGTGATTTGATGATTTTATTGCTCTCTCTCTCTCTCTCTCTCTCTCTCTCTCGACATAAAACAACAACATCCTGTTGTTATTTCACTATTTTTCTTACCTTCTTAGCTGCGCACAAATTCTGAATTCCGGAAAGAGTTTTGTTTTGTATTTATTCTCATGTATCGCTGAAGGGAGATTTCAAGTTTGGATTCATTCAATCAAAGCACCTCTCTGTATGTGCGTGTGGGCAGGGTAAGGGGGGGGGGGAATTTAAGGGTTTAAAAATGCGTTAACACAGTGAACCATGAATACAATTTATGGCTGATTCTGAATCCAGAGAAGAGACAGTTCTCATTAACAAAGTTGCAAAGTTGTGTGTGTTCGTGCGCGCGCATTCACAGGTGTGTGGACCCGTATGTGCGACACACTCAGAGAGAGAGAGATAACACTAAACAATGAAGGCTAGTAGGTGAACACAAAGCTTGCAAACACAGAGCAGCCTGAGACAGCCAAAAATCGCCATCCAGACAATAAATACATCTATTGTCCCCAACTCCGGTACGACAGACAGACAGACAGACAGACAGAGACAGACAGACAGACACAGAGAACAGTCCAAGTATGTAAACCTCGCCAGTCGACACCGCAAAGCTCAGTAATGATACATCGCCAACAGGAAACTGGTGACAAACGGGACTATTACTGGTGTCAAAAACCAATCAACTTCTACCATCGCCGATGGCGCTGTAAGATTTTCTCGCATGTTACCAAAATTACAGGACACAGCCCAGTCCTGGCAATAATAATACTACATGTACTCGTATAATAAATGTCCGAAACTAACTGATTGCTATCGGTTCATCCTCTCGCTGGAAGACTAAGACGTTATCCAGGTAACAAAAATGGGTGTGGACGACAAACGTCACTGAAAACTGTCAAAATAATAATAATAATAATAATAATAACAACAGGTAGGTAATGTGAAGGTAGGATGTTACACGATGATAAAACATCGATCTGTGAAACAGTATAATGATCCAAAGCGAATGAGTGAGTGAGTGAGTGAGTGAGTGACTTTATTCTAGTGTTCATGCTGGTCGCAAATGTATATATATATATATATATATATATATATATATAATACTGGGTGATTTCCCAGGGAACTGTCCCACATACACAGAAACCCTCATCAGATTAGAACCCCGAGCTGGATGATTAAAGCCCAGTCTTATAACAACTGAGCTATTGGAGGGCTGTCTTTTTTTCTTGTAATCCACGAAGACTAGAACTTTCCTCGTTATTCTGACATCTTTTACAGATTACATTACTCTATTTTTTTTTAACTAATTCACAAATGGGTTAATGGTTTTCTCCTATACACCACCGGCCCTATTTTACGCACATGTACATCATGGCGCTATCACTAGCTCCCCGAGAAGTATAATACTTTCAGTCGACAACCACAACTTCACGATCCATCCAAACAAAAAGATCGCGCTATCCGACCTGGTACCCAAATTAAAGATGGTTTTAAATAACAATTAAAAAGATCAACAAACAGATGCGACAACAAATTTTCACAAACTACACGGAACACAGAACTCTGTTATTAATATTATATCATCGATCTAAACATTTATAAGTACCACGATATATATATATATATATATATATATATATATTCATCCTTATAACATAAAACAGCTACCAATATACCATCCGAACTGTACAGGTAAAACATAAAAGGATACCTTTACACATTGGATTCCGATGATATTAGACATGTCCAGATGAAAGGAGCCTTCCTCTACGGCTATAAAAACACAGTCTAAACAACACCCGGAAGAGGCACCCATATAAAAACACAATCTAAACAACACCAGGAAGAGGCATCCATATACCAAGCACACAACGAGTATGGTAGAATCACCTAGGATGATGCTGAAGATGGAAGATGATGATGATTGTCATTAAGTAAATCTGCTGTCAGGATTAATGAGATGTCAACCAGTCACACGAATGTCACATTAACACCAATATAGCCAATAATCAATTAAGGTTTCTAATGAGAACGATTTCCCAAAATTCACTGCCCACTCATTGAATGTTGAACTGTTTCTAAGAATTACGACACCTGTAAAACATCAAAGGTATCATCTGTAAAATTGGATTTATATATATATATATATATCATAATTGTCTGACTGGACAAATATACGTTCCAGATGAACAGAATGCAACCAATAACAATTAGACTGGGTATTATAATAATAACAAGATGGATTTAATTACACACCTTTACTAGCACTGGCTATCTAATGTGTATCGTGAAACTTTCATACAAGACACTGAAAACTTAATACGGATATAATTAATTCACCCCAAAAGCATCCTGGAACACCATATGCCTCTTCAAAAATAGATGGAACTAAATTTGAATGACCTCATTTAGCCTCAGCACTGGTCACATTGGAATATACGGCGGAGGGAACCTTCCCACAAAAGTAGGTGGAATTTGGATTTGAACCCACAACCTGGGGGCTCGAAGTGCAGTGCTATAACCGCTGCGCCATTGGAGCACCCCGTTTAAGAAATGGCCGAATATCATAAACTGCCTTCAGTCCATTATTCCATAGCTTAGTAGACATTACCACGAACCAGTAGATTTAAGACTGTCACAATTCGACTAGTCCACGTGTTGAAAAATATAACACAACCAATGTCATATCACTGTCTGGAGAAAACGCCTTCAGTCCACTATGAGGACTGACAATATTTAGATGGGCACCCTTTAGTAAAATGATCTCTGAGTATGACACAAGCACGATGTTCCATTAAATTGACAATATTATAAATAACCGAAAGTCACCATGGACAATAACCAAAAGTCACAATGGACAATAACCAAAAGTCACAATGGACAATAATCAAAAGTCACAATGGACAATAACCAAAAGTCACCATGGACAATAACCAAAAGTCACAATGGACAATAACCAAAAGTCACAATGGACAATAACCAAAAGTCACAATGGACAATAACCAAAAGTCACAATGGACAATAACCAAAAGTCACAATGGACAATAACCCAAAAATCACAAAGGACAATAACCAAAAGTCACAATGGACAATAATCAAAAGTCACAATGGACAATAACCAAAAGTCACCATGGACAATAACCAAAAGTCACCATGGACAATAACCAAAAGTCACCATGGACAATAACCAAAAGTCACCATCGACAATAACCAAAAGTCACAATGGACAATAACCAAAAGTCACCATCGACAATAACCAAAAGTCACCATGGACAATAACCAAAAGTCACCATGGACAATAACCAAAAGTCACCATGGACAATAACCAAAAGTCACAATGGACAATAACCAAAAGTCACAATGGACAATAACCAAAAGTCACAATGGACAATAACCAAAAGTCACAATGGACAATAATCAAAAGTCACCATGGACAATAACCAAAAGTCACAATGGACAATAATCAAAAGTCACAATGGACAATAACCAAAAGTCACCATGGACAATAACCAAAAGTCACCATGGACAATAACCAAAAGTCACCATGGACAATAACCAAAAGTCACAATGGACAATAACCAAAAGTCACCATGGACAATAACCAAAAGTCACCATGGACAATAACCAAAAGTTCAAGTCCAAGATCACATCCTCACTAAGGCCATCACATCGTAGTCAGAAAGGTGGCCTTAAGCAGATAAAACTACACACATTGATATTTGGAAACCAATTATTATGTACTGAAATAATGTGTATATTCCATTTGGGTTGCTTTTCTTCCAACAAGAAATCACCCGGTTTCATTGAATGGAGCCTAATAAATGTATCCCGACACGCGCACACACATACACGTGCAACACACGGCCACAAACTCACACCTGGAATAAATCAGAGCTGTCAGACTAAAGTAACTGAGTTGGCATATAGAGGCTGATGAAACTAAAATAGAACGTGAGAGCTTAAGTCGGAGAATAATGATAAGACGTCCACTAACATCAGGAGAAGACGGTAACAGAGAAGTTAGTGTTTTAATAACGTCGTCACGTTAAAATGCACGATGTATTTCAGTATGTAAAGACAATGTCTTCTCTCTAACACAGTTAAGTGTTAATCTGCGGGAAGAGCCCATCATTGAGCTAGCAGTATACGTTTTCTTTGATTATTTAATTATAATTTTTTGTTTGGTATGATCGTATAGCTAACAGAGAGACCTGTTATAGACATTTATATTATATCCATTACAAAAGGAACAATCACGGCTGTATTACACTCCGAGATCTACCAAACAAGTTTCAACAGAATTTAACAGCAGTGGGAAAATATGTGCTAATGCATACACACACACACACACACACACACAGTTCCACTTTTCTACAAACAAACAGATCAAATTCCCCCAGCAGAGGGCCACACACACACACACACACACATATATATATATATATATATATATATTACTAAATAACACAACGTTCACTTTACATTTATTATATGACAGTAGTGTGAAGTTTTTTCATGGCCATTCAAACGATTGTTAGAAAAATTCACATACAACACACAATTGGTTTAGATGTCTGACTGGATGGGGGGGGGTGGGGTGTTCTCTTACACAAACACTGATAGCAGATTATTATATGATAATAACAACCTACATATATCAATAATATTACATAACAAAGTTACAGGTTACATTAACCTATGTGATTTTTAAATGAATATGTTAGATAATTAGATTATGATAATTAATTCAACAGTCAACTAGGCGTGTGTGGGGGGGGACATCTTTATAATCTGATATACCAGGAACATATGGATGCTGGTTAGACCCGAGATAAGATTGTCTCAGTTTAACGTAAACAATGCTGAATATATCTCTTGATATTGTAACTGACACACACACACACACACACACACAGAGTAACATTTCATTCTGAAGAAAACGAATAATAATTAGCTGGAAGAAAACACTTCCGGTCGGTTACCATGATTACAGAAAGCGTTAATGAATGTCGGTTTAATTAACAAGTTGATTGAAATACACTTGAGTGAAGTAAGCAATAACAGAGTCAATTTACTACTAAATGACCATGACAGGACACCGATTGGCTGATAAGACGCCGAATTAGGGGCGTAGTTTCTGAAACAGAATTGGGAGGGGGGAGGCGTTTCCTCACATTCAAGAACTGCATGCAGTGATGAAGCGGGCGTTCTCGACCACTTCTCATGCAAACCCACCCTTCGTTCACTTATATATATATATATATAAACATACGTCAGTGTCATAAAGACTGGACACCATTCATAACCATTAACAGACGCCAAGACACAATCTCGTTTATAGCACCCTCTCAATAGACAGAAATTTCTACCCATACTGAAAAGTAGACGGAATCTCTCTACATACACAGACCGGGCATCGTGTTACTAAAATGGTGTGTACATCATTTCTGCCCTTAAGTAACTTTAGAAAAACAAAATAAATACATTATAAAGACAACCTTCACATAACACTGACCATGCTACGGTTTTGAGATTAGTTGTTGTTACCGCGATGGACTACAAACTGGGAGGTCCCGGGTGTGAATCCATCAAGGATTTGCTGAGATAATGGCTTATCGCTGGCTCACCGAGAATGACACAATCGTGTCTGTGTAGCTGGTGTTGGTCGGTAATAGATTACCGTGTAAATGGGGGGGGGGACGTGAATACGAACAACGCCACTATCAAAAGCATGATGATATTGAATCAATTATACATAAAGGGACACAGATCAACATAGCTGCATATTAGCACTGTATACAAAACAAATAACACATTATTACTATTAAATCAGAATAATGACGCACAGAGTTCAGAATTTTTTTTTAAATCCACTAAACACCGGGTTTCACTTTCTTTTTAAAGTTTATCTGTGGTTTACCAGCGAGTTAAGGCTCCCTTTAAACACTTTAGGTTGAAAGATAACGTTGTTTTTTTTTTAACCGAGTCAACCATTTCTTATTCAAGGAATCCAGACGAGATGGTTTTAACCGGAAAATGCGCTGACTCATGAAATAAACCGCAACCATTAATAACTCCTCAAGAAGATAAACTGAGATAGATTGCTGCCTGCGAGTACATCTCTGAAGAACACGTCGAGAAGGTCATCACGCACCACCAACCCAACACGAGATAGTAAGAGAAATTACCTGAGAGTACACCTCTGAAGGCCAAGTCGAGAAGGTCATCGTATACCGCCGACCCAACAAGTGATAGTGAACTCAGCACATCGTCATAGCTTTATCCCCGGGAAGAACTCACTAACAACAAACTGTGGCCCAACATCTCCTGACTTGAAGCTGAAACCATCCCAACACTTTTGACGTGGAGACCAACAACACATCAACAACAACAAAAAAAACACATACCTACAACAATGAAATGGCCTGAAGGCCATTAAAATAATGACCAAATATAACAGACACAGCTATGGTGACAAAACTTCCACGGTGCATCACATTGTTGGGCTGTTGTGTTCTGTCGGTCAGTTCATTTAACACAACTTGTTTCTGTCGTGGAACACTTTCAGTACATAAAACTTCACATCATAGATGACATCGGTAGAGTCGATTTAATTTTCACCTCCACAGCAAGGAGGACACATTGCAGTGACACAGAGGTGGGAGGACGACCGACGGGAGTGGGTAATTTAGCCTTGCTACTGGGCACACCTGGATATATATAGCCGAGGAGTGACTCGCCAGGGAAACGTAGCCCACAAACACAGACCTGTATGGGTGGAATTCGAACCCACAACCCGGAGGTTTTCAGCACAATGCTCACGTCATCGCACCATCGCCGAGTGCGTCAGGCGAAAAGACTACAATACAGTCAAAGTTAACTAAATTAGCCCCCGCTAGATGGAGCCACTTGCTTTACAAAACTTATTCGTCGTACCTTCAGAAGCATTGTGAAGCATCACACAATTCCTGTATTAAATAGATTGTTAACACATAAATTGATGATGCTATAATATTTATAAAATATCGGACTAAAATAACAAACAAGAAGACTACTTTTATTTATTTAATTTGGTTACTCGGTTTTAATAACGTCAAAAATATTACTAATTAGTTGTAGTGATCCACAAATCTAAAAATGGCTACAGATACAGGATCAAAAAAACATTCTCTATTCCATAAATTAACATCAGCTGAAATAGTTCAAAACTAAATATCATCTAGATAGAAGTATTCAGTTGGCATCTGAAAGCAACTGACTGACGTGAAGGTAATTATTATTATTATTACACCAAACTTATAAAACGCTCTTTTCAGCCTGTTCAAAAGCGCTGTACGTAAATTTATGAAAAACATTGTGTGTGTGTGTGCGTGTGTGTGTGTTTTCATAAATTTACGTACAGCGCTTTTGAACAGGCTGAAAAGAGTGTTTTATAAGTTTGGTGTAATAATAATAATATTTGTTGTATGTGTGATATATATATATATATATATATATATATATATATATATAAAACAAATATAATACGATTATTTCATAACAGTATATGTATAAATCTAAATTGGGATATATAAAACTGACTAGAAAAGAAATTAAACACCAAAATGGCTGGAGAACAAATGCGTTTTCAGCAACATCTTAAAAATGTTCAGTGTTTTGGATTCACGAAGGTGGGATGGGAGTGGCATTCCATAGCTTGGCTCCTGAACACTGAAATTTTCTTTCGCCATAGCTAGATGTTCTAACCCTTGGAACCACCAATGTCTGAAGTAATGTATTTGATAAGAATGATGCAGATTTAATAAATGACCCATCTCCATAACTAACTGATCATAAACTAATAAACAAGTACAAACTAAAGAGTAAACTGAAATGATGATGATGCTGCTGATGATGATTGGACAACCTTCAGATATGGCCACGCCAAGATTCGAACACGGATGGTAGTGATCTGTGGTCTAACACGCTACCGCTAGACCACGGAGGGTAAACTGAAATAGGCTTTAGGATGATGATGATGGATTGATGTTTTACAGCCACTTTTGTACACATGGTAGGCTAAGCTTTAGGAAGGCCAAAACAATGCTTCCACAACCTTCAACAGTATAAACAGTTAGCGAAGTTGGAATCTTTGGAAAAGAATCTGGAAACTTTAAACCCTGAGCTAATGAGATATGTCATTCAATAATACTGTGCGTTGAAAGTAAAATGTCGTGTACGGTCTATATTAAATGACTGGCAGGCCTGGTTTGGGAGCATGAGAACCTTGCTGCATCAGAGATTTTTGCACTGAAAACCTCTTTGTCAAAGCTAAGATAAGACAACTGCATGGAGATCCTGACTTTTCAGAAAAAGAATCTTTGCCAATATCCACATATTCACTTGCTTAAATTTGTATTTCCTGTTGTTATTGGACAAAATATATTCCACAAGATCAGACTGGGATAGAAATGAATCACTAATTTTCTAGACAATGACCAACAATGGATGGTTTCAGGGAGAAAAGCAAACCCTACAAATTCAGTTTAAGTACTGCTAATTTTTGGTTTCAGATTCATCTTTAGAAGTCCCCATTCAGTTGTACTGGTTATATTATTGTTGAGTTTATTCCACACAGCTGAGAAGATACACACATATAGGTAATTTCCTACAGACGCATGATCATCATCTGGAAACAAACAACAAACTTGACAGTTTTACTTCGTCAATAGGTTAAATTTAAGTTCCTTTGATCAACAGTAGAAGTTTTTTACCGAATAAACTTTATTCAGAATAAACTTCAATAAAGCTGTAGACAAATACAGCAGCATCGTATTCATATAAATGAATAATTTGGTGTAAATCAGAAGCCAGAAATAAGGAGTGCATATGATATTTGGATTTGACTCGACTGATTACTTGTAAAACTCGTTTTTGCCAAATTATTTCTTTTCTTCAAGGGGCACCTCCGTGGTCTAGCAGTGGCGTGTTGGCTCACAGATCACTACCACCCGTGTTCGAATCTCAGTATGGGCATATCTGAAGGTTGTTTCATCTTTGGTAGTCACATCACTCATTAAATTTATGTCCTTTGAGTGGATGCTTAACTCATCTAATTTACCTCTTATCTGATGTGGTGATATTAAAACATGTTTTTATTATGGCACTGAGCAACAGTTTATTTGAAACCAAATGTTAAACTAGGTTATCCATTTCAATATTTGCTTAAACATATAAAAGACTTAAATCTGAGTACCACATATACAGAATGGTATTATCAACGAATAAAAGAATGTTGCAGTTACATAAATTTGGAATGTCCCCGAGTCTAATGGGACGCCTCCCGGTGGTAGCGAGTTGGACCACAGATCACTACCACTGGAGTTCCCAGTATCGGGTGTTTCATCTTTGACTTTGCTTCATTACCTTTGGAGGTCCCTCGGCCCATTTAGCCTACCATGTGCACAAAAGTGACCATAAAACATCAATCATCATTACCATCTGATGTATATCACGACAAGCACGTGTTAATAATTAGACTGGTAATACATTATGATAACATCATGACGTTCAAGTATAATACAATCCAATCCAATCCAACTATAACCCTCCAAAAATAGCCAGCTCACTAATTACCAGATTGTTAATTATATTCAAGGATAAGATCTTAGATAGGAAGGTCTTGTTACTGTGATGTTAGTTAAGTACCAAAACAAAGATATGAATTTCGCACGTGAAACAAACCAAACAGTGAAAAAATATAAATGAAACTTGTTTCAAATGCACGACATACATAAACAAAGGCACACAGATACCTCTATACCTGGATGAGTGGCCCCGATATATTAATAAGTTTACGTATGTTTTTGATATATATGTGTGTGTGTGTGTGTGTGTGTGTGTGTGTGTGTGTGTGTGTGTGTAGGTATACATTTTTGTATATTTTGTTTCATCCATATAAACTTATTTTGGAGGTATATGATTTAAAGGATGTTCAGGTGTTGATTTTCTGAGCCAGTGCCACCATATATCTATCCTAAAACGCACATAGATTCCTCGAGACCATAATTGACAAATGACAAAACATTGTGGTAAATAATCATCTGCAATAAAGAAGAAGACATTCTACTCTTCCAATTGTACTTCATTTTGTATAATATCTCTTGTCATAAATATCGGGATACACAACACGTGCCATCTGTAACAAGTATTGATGGTCATATACAAGTAGTTCAGTGGCTCCATGGGCAAAATGGCCACAAACGTCTGTCATCTGCATTCAAATGCCCACCTAATAGCTAATATATACCCGAAGAATGTTTCACCTTCACCGCCTCCGTGGTCTAGTTGGACCACAGATCACTACTGAGTCCAATCTTGGTGTGGACATATCTGAAGGGTGTTTCATCTTTGACTTCACTTCTTTACCGTTGGGGGGGAGGTCACTCCGCCTATTTAGCCTACCATGTGCACAAAAGTGGCCATAAAACATCAATCATCATCATCACCATCACTTGCATTACCATCCGACATTAGGCCTATGAAGTGCCCAAAGGCTGTCATAGATTGTCTCCCAGGCCAACCTAAGAATGGGATGTCATCAATCCACCCAAGACGCATATCAACGGCTATCAATCCACAATAATCAATAACAATCCACAAAGATCCACAATAATCTGTCTTACTTAACAACCACGTACTCACTCACTCATATCTGAACCTTACAGTTAGTTTACTCAACATCCAGTGGTTGGCTGATTGATGAGTTTAAATTGATGTGTTCACCATGACGCCATTATAGAGTTCAAAGGTGAAATAAACTGCAGACCCTGATTTACACATTCATATATACACACACACACACACACTGGAAGTCAATAGCCATAAGTTTGTTGTTAATACATGTTGTATATATTAAAACCATTATCACAAATCTACCCATTAATTATACAAGTACACTAACTCATCTACTGATGGCAAAGTGCAATTAACTTGGGCCACACTGAAAATAGACTGTTTATATAACTATTTGAAGAAAAAAAACATATCACTCTGTTAGAAGGCCGTTACCTTTTTAATAAGCAAAACTTTGATCAACTTCTACACAGCCAAGGTAACACAATGCCAGGTCATCTAGAGACTGAATAAGCTGAGACTGATTTATAAGTTGTTGGGAGGTTTAAATTTATGGTTGATGCGAACTGACCTTTATTTCGGTACAACCAATGTTATTACTCGGGATACCAAGCTGCTGCTGATGATATAACTGGATGTTATAGATATCAGACAGACCCCCCCCCCAATTCAATTATCTATTAACAATCGACAAGTGATGCCAATTACAGGACCAATTATCTCTATACAACATACTGCCATTTTGCTAATTATCGCCAGCATCCGCATAACTTTCCAATCTCCAGAGTATAATCTCATTTAACATTGATTACATCAGGAGCCACGTCAGCGGCTGGGAGCAGTCGAATTAATGGACAAGCTACTGCCAGTTGACGATAAATCTATCCCTAAAACCACCTGCTTTTGAGACCACCTCACCTCTCCAACGGGCCTGTGGCAAATTAGGGTTGTGCCGTCAGCTTTGGATGGCACGTGTATACGAATGAAAACCATAAACTCCACAACAAAGCTAAACATATTTACACAATATAATAAATCGCAAGGAACCTGAAATGTATACAACAAAAAGTTAAACCATCATATCTTAGACTGAGTGAGCTTCGTACATCTATTTATATATGTTAATTCATTAATCCATTTCGTCGTAGACAGAAACCCGTGATTGACAGACGTTACCGGAAAAGAGTCATAACGTCTCCGCCTAACACACTAATTCAGAGTCACTTCTTGGCTCATAACATCGTACGTAGTTACCCCCCCCTCCCTCCAGGATATAAAACAAATCCACCTATATATGAGCATCCTCATGGCGTAACCTCTGACACTGAGAACTTCAGATGTTCATGAGTAAGTGAGCAATATACTAAATGTTCATCAGAATGAGCTGAAATGTTCAGCCTCGGCATTGGTGTCACACCTGGGACATATGATGACCGAGGCGAGACTCCCGAGGCAAACCAATCCCACAAATCCGGGTATGATACGGATGGATGAATGTTGTTTAACGACACATCTGCACAGTTTAGGCAATTCGGTGTCCTCCCGGTATGATACGGGTTCAAACCCACAACCTGGAGAACTGCAGAGCAGCGCTCTAATGACTGGACCATCAGAAGGCCACGTGCTCACCAGGTAGTAGTATTAAGTAGGAGTGGGCCATTCCAAACATTACACGTACTTAGGACAAGGTTGAACCATCTAAATCTAGGACTTTGATTAAGATTGAATCAGAAGAGCAAAGCTTCAACTGACGTCGACAAACCACGTGATGGCAAATACACACGTCATCCACGGTAAGCCAACGACCACACGATCATACGATACGACGATGTTGGGGGGGGGGGGGGGTGTCAGCGTGGTCATTTAAGACAGGTTTACCATGTTATATGCTTCACATCGGTTATAGTCCAGATAGGATGTCTTCCAGATAAAACCAACACCCCAGTAAGAACATCATTTTTTTATAGTTTATACGTCCACTAGTTACGATACTGACATCATTAAAACTGATTACTTACGAGTTAGCTACCGACACGAAATGTCAACACTAGCCACACTTTGGCTAGCTAATGTTAGTTACACAGTTATAGCTAACTGGGGAGGGGGAGGGGTGGGAGGTGATGTATAATGACTGATAGTGACAGGCAAAGTGGGTGGATTAGTCTGTTGGGAGGGAGAGGAGGAGGTCTCTGTTAGGTGTCATATGTGGGTGGAGTTGTATGACTTAGTGGGTGTCAGCAACGGATGTTAGCTGTATGTATGAATAAACTGACTCATAGCGCGCGGGGGGGGAGGCACTGTCTGTCAAAACACACAACTCCATAATGACACAGGTTAGCAGCATATAGCTAACAGCTAATACCGGTGTATAGCTTGTTTACCAACTATCAGAGGGGACAATTTGAGGTGAAGACGACTCCGTCAACAAATCGTGTTACATATCGAGACATCGTATCACAAGTGTGACATTGAAGTCTGATCAATCCCGACAAAACTAGCCAATCTGTCAAATTTAGCCGTCTACAGTAATCTGCCTCAAACCAAACAAACTAACTCTCGCCGAGTTTACTCATGACTGACGACACAATAAAATCACTCAAGTTGAGCTTCTATTGGCATTCACCGAGACATTCCAAGTGTCTCACATAAGAACTGTCAACGCATGGCGGGGGTGAAGTCGGATGGTTATCGGGGGGGGGGGGGGGCCGTTCTGTAGAAAGAAAGCATATAGAACTTGTGTGAATATCGTCGCTAAAAAATTATCTCACCTTTACACATCGTTCACTGCGTTAAATATACAGTTGTTCACAAGATGACGGCAAGTGAAATACAACAACAAATAAGACCCATACAAGGCCCGTGATTCAGCGTTGCTACATTTTAACGACGCTGACTCAAGACATTTATCAAATGCTTTATTAAAATAGAGTGTGACAATCTGGCCACAAAAATGGCTCAACTACCTTCGTGCTAGTTTTTATCTCTTTTTATTTTATCACACAAGTGTTTTACTTATAGACGGGGCTCGTGTTATATCTCCGAGTTTTCCTTTGTGTTCCGTATTTTTATAACCATAAAGCCTCTATATACAGGCCTGTTGATGTCCGTGCAGCAATCGGGATGACTGTTATAATTGATGTGAGGAGGGCTGGATTTCTGAGACCCTCTTAGGGATGGGCCAGCCTGTACCGTACGACCGAATCTTACATCCTTAATGGGACATTGTCAGATGCTACCCAGACACTTAGTAATCACTAACCTCTCCTTGCAGGTAACAAATACAATGTTTCAAAGTTTATTGTATGCATTGGATTGACTACTCTTAAGTCAGGTGGTCTTTGAGACCTATTTCGCTGCATCCATTGTAATCTAATATATATATATATATATATATATATATATATATGCGATGTAGCTACAGTAGAAGCGTCCAGATATAAAACTAGGTATATCAGATTAATATTTACATAACCAAAGTGATAAAATGTCATCATGTTTTACTAAATACGGCAGTCTACAGTACAACAACACTCAGTCTAACACTGGTTTTAAACGCAATGAACAAATACATACTGTGAATACACTCAACTTTACTCCAAAATGACTCGTCTCTGTAATAAAGACGTTGTTTTCAGATGACTGCGTCATAACCCATTTACTAGCGTACGGATTAGCAAAATAGATGAAACGTTAATGGTCTCCCCATCTCCCACCATTGATATCAGTTATGAGAGAATGCTGCCTGCTACAGACCTATAAAACTATAACAATATTGTGTATCATCATCCGGTGTAACAACACACAAGTGTAGAGAAACATTTCTCGGATAAACACATCAGGGATAGTTCCTCTCTCGCCCTCTCCCTCTCCCTCTCTCCTTACATGGCATTAATTCAACAGAGACCTAATCTAGTATGTATATATATATATATATATATATATATATATATATATATATAACAAAAACCTTTGTATCAGTATTAATTTATCCAGTATTTACGTCTTATTGCTAATATTAATGAACAACATTTTACTGGTACATAGTACATGTATATAGTATAAATGTTCTGAGTTTTAGGCCGTGTATATATATATATATATATATATATGAAATTAACAATCATGACGCAGGTACGTGTATGATATAGCAGTACATTGACCTATATATAGCATCCAATTGAGTTGGCATCAGTTAACATTTCAGATTTAAATGAAACAGATTACCTAGTAATTAAAATAACAATGGGTGGCAAAGGTGTGGGTGTTGTTTTAAAACTAAACGCCTATCGGATATGACATCTAAACTCAAAACATCCGTTCCAAAAATTAGTCCGTACCTAAAATTGACCGACATCCGAAAACAAACAAATAAACTGTCTAGATCTACTACTGTATAAAATCTGACAACTGTTAAGCTACAAACCAGCGGGAGATTTTGACTATATTAATATATAATACACGGCGCCGTATCCTAACACAGACCCCTCACTCTGCCAAAACACTACATAATAATTATACGCATGACAAGCCATCCCCATACCCATCAACACCAGCTTCACTCTGAGATAATAAGGGACAATACGATGACACGGTTCCTCAGCCATCTTCACTAGGCCAGATAAAAGCTGGCTTTCAGACGGTAGCGACTATTAAACTTCAAGTACAAGCGAGGGTGGGGGTGGGTTGTTCTGTGTAGGTGTATGCTGGGGCGGGATGGGGGGGGAAATTGAGACTGATAGCTATTATTGTTCGGAGATAATCCTGATTTATTTATAGTGAGGCTAATGAACTAACAGAAAGCATATCGCCAAGTGAAGCCCGATATCGGCTCCGGAACATCAACATCGGGACAATATTAAGTCGATAGCATTAAACTGTGGAGTGGCTCAAGTATTAACTGTATAAAATCCTCAAGTCCATTAACTATAACCGGCTGCATGCGGAGCTTCACACAGCTGTATAGCGTCGAGACTTTTTCATAATACTGTACAGGCTGGGTTGGGTATGAGGAATGGTCGGACCGAATCCGGGAGGGGGGGGAGCTCGGAGTGAGGCCGAGCTGATCCAGGTCTCAGTGATGCAATCCTGGATAACAAATACAAAGATACTATGATAAACAGCCGCCTCAGTTCGGCAACAAAACAAAGCTATCTGAATACCAGCTGGAATATTGGTAACCAAAAACAGGGAGGCGGAGAAAATCAACCTAATGTTCTACAGCGGAAGCATATAAACATTTATTGACTAAATAAATGGGGTTATCGCTGAAAAACAAAAGCAGTATGGAAACCAATGAATATCTAAAGGAAGGTAAATTTAAATCGGCAAGATATTGATGCCATAAGCCGCTAGCAAAATTCATTTAAAGAAATTTCCTTCCGCCATTACCCATACATAGGTAATGAAAAATGATATATTGCAAAGAAACCAGTGGGTTGCACCGTCTGTTTAACCAAGCATGGACACGGTTAGTTGTGAAATTGTGAATGGTGACAAACCATTTTTTTTTCTCTCCACATCCTAATCTAGCATAAATTAACTACTGGCCGAAATATGGCCTACAAATGTGTTCATTTCATACAGGTGTTTATTTTTACAACGCTGTTTAGTAATTTTCCAAGTACAAGTGCGACAGTGAAGAATATTTGTATTAACTGGAATATGGTTTGGGGCATTTTGTTTCAGCATTTTCAGGGGAATGTTCTTCTTCCAGTTCTTGGTAAATATGTGGGGAAGGAACTATTTCTTCCTTTAATATCAGGAAAACTGGAAAAACCTCTGTATGTTAGTTATCTATGGGGAGAAAATGTGCCAGCCCTAATGCGTGAGTAAGTGACTGATTAGGTTGAGTGAGTTGGGTGAGTTGGTGAGTGAGCGTTGTGTTTAACCTCTGGGGGACATATGGCCAAGAGGTAACTCCTTAGAGGTAAACCCAATAAGATTTTAGATGAAGTGAAGCTGGGAGTGAAGTGATTTGATAACAGAATGGACAGCAAAGACCTTCAGCCTATTTACAATTGGATAATATTCTTGTATAAAAATAATAACAAAAATACAGGATCAATATATATATATATATATATATATATATATATATATATAAAAAAAAAAAAGACAATTTTATGGTCAGTTTAGCCATAGTTAGTTTAGTGCATAATGCTGACATTTAAACATCCTGAATTATTTCTATGTATAGCCTAAACTTTAATTTCTGGCTAAAGGTGCATCAGCTCACAAATGAAAACATTACCTGTTGTTAGATAATTATCTAACCTTTATACATATATACTTCCAATCTGTAGCCAGCTAATTACAACATATTCAGAATGAAAGAATGTCTTTTTACCAGGAAACTTGGCATATATATTCACTAAAGCACCAAAGTGGCTACAAATTAAGGGTAAAATGGAAGTTCCCGATCATAATGCTACATCCATGAAGAATTAATAACGGGTGATCGACCTGCATGACAACAGAGCAGCCATTTGTTATCCCGAGTACAAATTTGACCATCTGTCACAGTCCCCCACAAAAAGAGAATGATATGAATGTTCAATATCTACAGAACTGCCACCTGGTGAATTGTTTGTCAACCACATCTGATGTGAGTTTGAGAAAGAAAAACTAGTAAAAATGAGAGCCTGTATTCAAATTATGTCTCTGCTGGAAAAGAATGCAATAATAATAATATCAAGTTTTATATTAACAGCTTACATGTTTTAACTGCAATACATGCATTATTAAGCAGTGCCCGACTTCATAAACATTTGGAAACATTTTGAAGGACTTTATTATCATTAAGGTTTGGTGTTATTCCTGACCTAAATCCCATAATCTCGGCTAATGCAGAAGCTGGGAAGCTCTCAGTTCAAATCTACAAACTGGCTGCTGCCTTTCATTTATATAAGCAACTGGCTGAATGATGATGACAAAGCATTATCGAAAATTATGTACCTATAACTAGCAGCCACAAACAGTATCCCGTATATAGGTCTGTGCCTATACGGGATAGGAAGTTAAATCAATATGTCTAATGATAGACAAATGTTTATTCCTTCAAGTTTAAATATTTAAAACATTATATATTACACAAATGAGAAGAAAAAAACATACAATCAATGAAGAAAGATGGAGGCAATAAATCGTTGAAATACATTTGATTTCAGCCCGTTACAAAAGAAAATAAAAACAATTTCACCAGGTCCAGCCTGATCGGTTGCTGTTTCATCCGATAACGACTTTATGAGCATAACCTCTTAGCATTAATTCCTACATATCTATAAACCAATACTTATATATTTATACATTAACTTTAAGAGATACCGTTTCAGTTAAATGTAGTTATGCTTCTGCTAGCAAAACAGTTTATATACTAATTACTATAGACTGTTCTACATCCATTACACCCACCCCCAAACACACACACACACACACAAGGAAGCCAATAATAAGCTCAACATATATTTTACCTCCAGCACCATGTTGCCCTTTATATCAATGGTTATTCTCAATTTCAGGTGATCTCTATCCGGTGGCAGGAGGTTGGCTCGATGACCCATCCATTTAAAGCAGTGAAATGCCGGGCATTCGCACCTACAGACCGACAGGCCATACATGTCTTGGCATTGTACAGTGAAGCTAGGATCTATGGTCCTGGTCACTGCATCTATATGGCACCGAGACTCTAATATTTTCCATGTCAATCAACAAAATTATGCTCACTATAAGTGTATATGGCGCGACGACTTACAAGGCGTATATATATATATATATATATATATATATATCTGTCTGTCTGAGTGTCGTCTAGTCTTTATTTCGCCGTAAATATCCTAGAGGCATTGGCACTAATATATATCCATTTGCCACAAATACTACTTAACACACTACCGACTTGATGGCAGGCTGGTTTCGGTCCAAAACACCTTAACTTGGTCCCAATCTGCATTATCACATTGCGGCATATCCCTTGAAACTGAAAAGACTGTAATCGCCAGCCACGCGCTATCTACGCACATTTTGTACACGCAACTGAACACATGTACACGCTTCCGTCAACGAACCACTAGATAAATGAATCCTTCTCTATAAACAATCCATCAGTGTGTGTGTGTGTGTGTGTGTGTGTGGTGCCTTGGCCTTGGGTCACAATGACATGAAGATGACCCCCACCTTAAGTCCTGTCACATGTGCAAATTACCCACTTCAGGGTCACCATAAACCTATTTTATCCGTGTTTGTGTGGCACCGAAACAACGGGCACAGAACCTAAGCAATAAATCTCTTGACACGTTCTTCTGTTGTGCCACGCTCAGCTGAGCGAGAAACAATAGCGCCGAGAGTTCACTTCCAGTCGGACAATGCGCGTATCCATCACTTATAACATCCGTCAATATACATCCGTCGGGACCATCATCCAGCGGTTGATCACGTCTAGACACGATCGTCACCGCACGGAACTGGATACGCGAGATGGTCACACACAAACAACGTCACATTCCAAATGCCGACATCCCATTGCCATTGGCAGGACGGACTATGCCGTGGCTATTCAATCATATAATACCTTGGACACAGTCAACAGCGTCTTGTCTCTCAATTTAAACACAAATAAACACACAGAGGGAGTCAAAGAGAGATAGACCCCCACAATACACCGTTCATGTCCAGTCTGCTATCCTCATCAGATCTCATAAACCGATGACTATCAGAGGGTCAAAACGCCTCCCATCCAGCCAGTAGGCCACACACTGTGTTCTACAGCCGTCGCAACCATAGAGGAGAGAGTCCTCCCAACCCAACCCGTACAGGGTGTTACAACACCGTGGCCCTAATTTCTCCAAAGACCAGGTGGGGCTGGACGAACCAGAGGGTTAACGCGCCAGTGCCTGTCATCCGCCAACAACTCGGGCTCTCTCTCTCTCTCTCTCTCTGTGTGTGTTTGTGTGTGTGTGTTGTAAAATTCACCTGACAGCTTTTACTTAGGCTTTTGTCATCGGGGACACGATCATCTGTAGAAAGACATGACAATAAGACATCACCCTGGTCAGGATTTTATATCATCGTCTGAGAATCTTAAAAGCAACACTTAGCACCATGACGCGACAATACCATTGTCTATGGTGTGCTGCATACAAGTGGCTTGATGTATAGACTTTTCTTTTGTCAGAGGCAGTAAATTATCTCTTTAGTGAGCATCGCGCGTCTGTATCTATCCAGATACTTGTTTATAACGCCGTGTCTATACATAAGTGTAGCTCTCTCTCTCTCTCTCTCTCTCTATATATATATATATATATATATATATATAAACATGCAACATCACATACATGTATGTATATCTAAGCTACAGCTACACCATGTCTGTATATGGCAATACACATTGTTGTATGTAAATAGCACCATGTCTGTATATACTGAGCTGCATTTTTGCACCATATAGACGTAGCCATATACATACCATTAAGCATACACGCAGACATATCAGCTATATTCTCCTACAATTTCATAATCAGAAAGAAAGCCCAGTATCCAGTCAACATTCTCAGCACTATGTATACAAATCGGACCGTGTAGGTGTGTATATAACCCGGGTCAGCATCAACATAATCGGGTCATCGTGTATATAACCGGGTCATCGCGGAAAGCCATTTTGTACACACACGCACACACACACATCACGTTATTGGATGCAATATCTGTATTTTCTCCTTTTTATTCTGGTATTAAACTTTCATTTATTTTAAATTCAGTACGTTTCAGTAACACGAACAAAACCAATAAACAAATGTGTATATATATATATATAT